>JAVCKT010033266.1:0-27509 GCA_032273925.1 Rhynchotus rufescens
TCAGCCAAGCAGACATTAAATCTGCACTGTCTACTTTTTGTAGAAATGTTCTGTCATTAATAGCCTTAAAATGTATGGAGGGTGAAGGCTGTCCTGCAAGCCTGAGATGAAAAAAAGAAAAAAAAAAGAAAAAAAAAAAACAGACCAGAATTAGTGCCTTCAACTTCAAAGCACAGTTATTTTCAACATTTTTTTGGCAAACCTGCTGAACTTGGAGGAATGTGTGCACTGTTGCTCTCCACCCATCTCCAGAAAGCAGGCTTGCTCAGGAAAGGTACTAAGCAAAAGCTATGCAACAAATCAAGGACTGCAAGAGAGTCCTTCGGCTTTAGAGACAAAACTTCTTTTCACACCTTAATGAATTTCAGTATTCGACAAAAGCGATCTCCTGTGCTGCTTTACCTGCCTCACATGATGCTGCCTCTATTTACAATTCAAGAAGAGAACATAAATTGCAGCACAAATATCCTCTGGCACACTGGCGAATTTAATTTAACTCTTTACCTACAGATTTTCCTCCCCCCACTCCATTTTCTATTCCCAGGGCTATCATCACAGATTTGTTTGTTATTCAGATGTTTGTAACGCAAGAACCATGCAGAGGTACTTGTGTCACCTGGCACGCAGCACGTTTACCATTGCAATTTTGGGGTCTATGTGTGTGTTTCTCTGTACTCACGACAATCACACCCATTGCTCTGGAAATGGGCATAGGCAACAACCAAAAAAACTACATAAGTAGAAGTCTGGCAGGGAACTCAAAGGTAGCACAGGTGTATTTCACTAAACCCTGGACTGCCATCCAGTCTAAGGCTCTTCTGTCAGGAACCCAAAGCTCAAAACACAAGGAGCTAGAGGGTATGTTTTACTAAAAACAAGGCTGATTCATTATTGCTACTGAGTAAAATTAGATTGCCTTGCTGGAGATGATGCATGTGAAGGTAGTTGATTATTTAAATCCCATTTCTACTTTAATAAAAGATGGCAGTAGATTTTTCTTTCCTTCTGTCAGAGCGTATAAATAGTGGCATTATTTTATAAGACTGATAAACAGAAATATATTTTAACCACAAATCTAAATAGCAATATATATATATATCTGTGTGTATGCATGCGTATATAGAGAGATATCAGGTATACATATTTATATATATATACACACACACACAAGCAAAAATAAACTTTAGCAACAAGTCTAGTTTTATAATCAGTTTAGGGTTCTATAATTTCCATTCACTGGGCAGAGAAGTAACTAAAATAAAACTATGTACACCATTCATTGTGAAAAAAAAAATTTGGACATTTTTGCAGAAGAAAGCATTGCATCAAAAGTTAATACATTAAACTGGATCAGAATCAACTTTCAATGAATGTAATCTCAGCAAAATGATTTTTAATGTTTTCTTATATGTAGTTTCAGCAGCATAAAGCAACTCGTATATCATATTTTCACCCGCACATGGGAATCTTCAGCAGAAGACAAGGCAGATAGATAGACTGAACTTTGCCTTCCTAAACTGTCTTCCCTGTTGGCCTTTTGCCTTCCTAATAGATTTTTTCTGTAATCTTCTTCTGTACTTCTGATTTTTATTTATCTTGAATATTGTAGAACTGAATCACGACCCTTTGATGCATGTGGAATAACACTTTGATTCTCATGCAGAGGCACTGAAGACCACAGAACTGCTTTGGAAGTAAGCTGCTATACTACATTTGAGGGATGGCATTCCTACCTTCAGAATTTTAAAGACAGTGCAATAATTTGATAAACATTATAGTAATATATAATCCAAAGTTCATGCGAGTTGGCACAGGCCTATAAATTCAGTTGACTTGATAGTTGAACTGATAGTTGACAACAGAATAATTTCAATATGTATCAGCTGAGGATCTGGCCTCCATGCATTTACCAAAGTCCGTAGAGTAATAAAGAAAAAGACTTTCCAATGTCTTACACAAGAAGTCACTGTGTGGTTAACATTCCACCCATCATTTTATGGGATTAGGCATACAAGCAGGCCAAGTCCAAAGCAGTGCTATGACTTCCCACAAATACCAATGCATGTGAAGCAAAGATGGTGTGCAAAGGCTATGAGTCTGCTGAAGCTGATGTCGCAGTGTTCTTGCCTTCAGGGAGCAGAGTGTTGTCAAAAGCATACAAAAATTTTCGTTTTCTTTTGCAGAAAAACCTGAAGATTAGTGAAATTGTAACATGAAGACAAAAGCTGAGTGTAAGTCTCTCACTTGAGGTTATGTCACAGAAAGACTTGTCTGATAGAAGGGAACAGAGAGCTATTTAATACTGACATTCTTTTCAGAAGGCCCTTTCTTTGAGATGCATTTTATCTTGTTACTAAAAAAATTGTTCCCGAAAGTATGTGTTTCAATACAGCAACTGAGAAACTGTTTTCTTTTACTCCACACACATACAGAGGGGACTACAAAAGCTACCTTCAGTGCTGAGATGCATTATGGAATCTTGAAGCTGAGAAGCTTTTTTTATTTTCATTTAATAAGACTTTCTTTACAAGATCTGCTGCTTTCTCCCACATGCTGATACTGTGTATACAATGCCATACGCACTGGCGAACAGTAGGTTGTTATTTTAGGTTTTGCTTCATTATCATAATAGAAAGTATTACACTTTTATATGTCATCTTGCAGGCAATGAATATTTATATAAGCCATGCATGGTGCTCATTTCTATTTCTTAGCGCTAAAATTGGACTTAATTAAACCATTTCTATTGAAAATTGATATTACTGCACATTAGCTACTTTTATTGCCACAAACATGTAAATCATTGTGAAAGCATTTACTTTTGTTATGGAGTATATTAGTTACTTTACATTCCAGAACGCCTGCTGATTTAGTCTTGGTGTTGAATATGAAAATTTAACTTAATGCCAGAAGTCCCAACGTAGCTTAGGGGATTGGAATCCATAACAAAAACATTACTGGGAACTGCAAGTTTTCCTGCATTTTTGAGTAAGCTGGTGAAAAAAAAAGCTGTATGGGCTTTCAGGAACCGTTCCAAGCAAGGGAAGCAAGGGGACATCAGCCATCAGGATGGGCTTGGAGACACCTTCTCACTTTGCAGAGCAAAGGAGGAAAGGAGCCTTCGGGGCGATATTGCCAGCTGCACCACTTTGGGAAAGCCCTGGCAAAACTCTCCTCTGTTTCCAAACTTATCTGCAAGAGGCTGCACCCCACAACAGCAACAATACCTTGACAGCAGTGCTTGAAACCATCCGCAAAACAAATCATAAAAAGATGATAATGGTTTTCATTGTTTTTCATTTTTGATTAAAATTTACCTTAATATCCACCAAAGATCAGAAAAGCATCCAGCAGTAGAAACTGTAGATGTTGTTCTAACTCCATTTTTCCACACCTTTTTTTTCTTTGCCCTCCCCCCCAAAATTTCCCAGGAACAGTAAATTAAAGTGACTATGGCCTGAGCAGCAAGTTAGGACCTTTATAAAGGTCCCATCAATTATCACTATCAGCTCAGGAAATGAACCTGGGAACAACACATATGACTTGTTTGAAATAAGTCAAGTTATTGACTTATTCCTTATTCCTTCAAAAGCAAGGAACAGAGTAATTTCCCCCGTCCCTTATTTATTAATGGCTTCTTCATATTCCTTACTGGAATTTTTTGCATTCTCTCGCATGTACAAGTGGAATTGGCTGGTAACAGGAATTTTCCTCCCATTAAAATTTTATTGAAATGTCAAAATTTGAAATTCTACAGTAAGCTCTACCTGTGTGGTCTCAATCTTCCCAATTAACTATTCCTTTTTATTTGGCTGGCAAACTTTGGCATATTTTTGTTCCATTGGGAATAGAGCTGCTCACTGGGCATACTTACTTAATTAGCTTAAGTCATTCCTTCCATTTCATCAGACGCATAAGCAATTACTCTGAGCTTTACACTAATAATAAAATGCTTATAATATAACATAAACTGTAATACCTACATTTTTCCCTTTACCTTTTTACCTCTGGAAAAGAAGGATCATGTTCAATTTACCTAGCATATCCAAAACAGCTCCTCCATAGCTACCCACTGTAAGAACTACAGCCCTGCAGCCTGTTATTTGTGTGCAAATCTGGGATGTATCGGAGGTGCCAAGGTTCAGGACATCCTTACTTCTGACTCATTTTACAGTCAAGGGAGAGTGATGGGCAATTGCAGGAGGGTAAAGGGGACGCTGCATTCCCTGCTGCGTTGCACCATACGTCTCTATTAACGTTATAGAGAGCCCGGAGCAGGGGTTACAGAACCCTCCATTTGTAAAGGATTGCAGAGATCATGCAGCTTGCCTAGCCATGCTTTTAGCCTAACAGTCACCTAACTGCTCTGGAGCAAAATACAAATCTATGGATCATCTTGTATAATGTGGGTTTTCATTTACAGAAAAGCAAAAATTAAGCAAAACCTTTGACTGCTATTTATATTTTTACATTTCTGAGTTTAATTGAGTATATAGGATAGATCTGTAGTTTTTCTCTGCTATATTACAATCATTCTCTGCATCAGCTTTTCATATTTGCAGTGTACAGATTGATTATAGATGAATACAGCTTCCTGCCTTCACACAGGCTATCCCCATGTCTGTCTTGACAGGCATTTTTTGGAAGATCTCTAGCAATGGAGATTGCCTACTGTCACCAGGCAATCTAATTTACTGTTTCACTGCTCCTAACTGTTAACACTTGAGTTTATTCTATATCTAACCTGACTCTTCTTTAATGAAATTATCTTTGACTTATCTATCAGTTAATTTGATTAGTATTCGGTTTGTGTCCCAACAGATTTGATACATATATTACTTAAATACTTACACTGTTTCCCTTCTCCTTTCCAGGATATGATTTCTTCCCCCCTTCTCATTACTAATAATGTCACAGGCCATTTGACTATACTTGATATACTTAGCAAAAACGATAGAAAATTATTTCATACTTTTGTTTCTTCAGCATCACCTACTAGTAAAAATGCAAAGAACAACATTCTGGGCAGACAAAAGTTTTATCTGTGTCTATAGTGCTGTGCCTATAAACGGCCAATAGGATTTGCTTAGGAAAGAAGACAAGGAAAGCAGAAGCTGTATTTCTTAGAATCCCCTTTTTTCTGCCTCCAGGAAAATACTTGGAAACATGCAGAGTTAAAAAATGTATCTCTACCTTTATGTTTAATGACATTTTATAGATAGTTCTTTAAATTATCTATAAATAGTTCCTAGGTTAATGAGTTCCATGTTCTTAGATACTATGTATGAAAATATTTCCATTTGCCTGTTTTAAAACTTGTATCTAATCATTTATTTTTTGCTATCTAGCTAACATTTTATTAAAAATAGTAATTTCATACTGACCTGCCTAATACACTCATGATTTCATGTTGTTCTGCCAAACCCCTCCTTATTCTTCTCCCTAATGCACTCAATTTCTCCATCCACAGAAGCATTTCAATCGCTTTGCTCATCCTCTTCACACATTTCCATATCTTTTCCAGTTTACTGGTAAATCTTTCCCTCATGAGTCTCAATGCAGTCACTTCTTTGGCCTTTTGCTGACTCCAAATGAATTCACTTCACAACACATTACTTATGATTATTGATGTTCCTTGCTAGCTGCATTTTATTTTGTGCCATTTGATGCAGTGAATCCTGTCACGGCGTGTCCAGAAAGCAGTCAAACTAGCCCAAACCTATTTATTCAAGAGAAGGATCAAACTGCAGATTTAAGGACCTTTCAGAAAAATTAGGTCAATGGTTTTCTCCTTCCCCAGGGAAGGCAACACTGCCCTGCCTGCTTCCCCTGATTAGAATTAATATGCAATCAACAAGGTAAGAATAATAAATCAGGTGGCTGATACAGCTACTTTTTTTTTTTTTTTTTTTTTGTTATCCTTGAAAAACAACATCTTGAGCTTTCGTGGCCTTTTCAGCATGTCACATCTGCTTCTTAACTTCAATTATCACTTCTTAAGGGCACACCTCCACCATTAATCCCAGGTGGCAGTGAACATTTGACATGAAGCTCAGTGCTCCCATTTGGAGATACGCAGGAAGAGATAACCATAAAAGTTCACTGCTGAGTAGAAAAGACAAGTTGTCTCCCTAATACCTGGAAATCACAACTTTGGCTGTCTTCTAGGGCTTTGCAAAGGTCACACCACCTCAGTTTGCAAATCTGAGTGAAGGGTGGCCAGCACACATGTTCAGTGGCACAGATCCGCACAGTTCCCTCGGCCTGCAAACTCTACTCCTCACCAGGATCACGTCCCTCTTCCCTTGGAAGTCAATCAGGCAGGCAGGACATCACAATCCAAGGAAGATAAAGGAAAATGATTCAAGTGCATTAACTGAATCTCCAGAATAGGTACAAAATGGAGTCAATAGCTGCTAGTATCATTACACTTTTCTAAAAAACACCCCTGCTGGCACTAGTTGGTCTCAGTCCTGCTTCTGTGGGGATCAGGGGAAGCTGCAGAGCCCCTGGGTGAGGACTGCCGAGGCTGTGGCCAAGTACCCTGAGAGACTCAGACAAGCACAAAAAATGCACTCGGCCTCTTACCAAAAAACACAGCATTTCACTGAACAAGCAGATCATTAGAAATCAACTTTTGCAATATCACACCAACACTTTTCTGTAAATGTCCATCTTCATAAAGACTCACAAACGTTCCTATATACCTATAAATTATTGTGGTTCTTATTTCCCATTTCTGCCTCCTGTTTGCAGAAATATGTACAGATTTCATGGAATTGGCAGTGTAATTGCTTAAATAATTTAACTACTTTTCAAGATTCCCACTGCAGCACAATGACCGAAGTAACACAATTGCTTTTGTAAGCTAGCAAGAAATACTGGCTCTTCTTCAGCGCCATATATTCTCAATAAGTAGTTCCTTAGCAACTAAAACAGTATTCCCTGCACAGAAAGACAAAAGTTTGAAAATTTTATGTCCTGCCACTATTTGCCCAAGGTGTATAACATAAATCAAACTTACCAGGACATTTTTATGTTTTTATGCTAGTTCGAGCCAACAGCTTAACCCAGGCTCAGGCTTGTTTCACATTACTTTTTATGGATAGTGCAATATGTGCAAACTTCCTTGGGAGCTAACAGTGTCCACTGGCAGAGCAGGGAATTGGCATCTTCAAATAATTTACTGTAACCATGTAGTGTTAGATGCTACATTTTCAGCCAACTAAAATATAGGTATAATTACATACCAATAGCTTAAAGTTATGCAAATTATTAAAAAATATTGAAGAACTCTCTTTTACTTTTGAAAGGTAAGAGCTTTTCAGCATGACTGCATTTTTCAGTTTTTAAAAAAAGCATTTTCAGTATTTATGTATGAAAGAATTCTTAACCAACCCTCCCTCCAAGTGCAGCAGGGTAGAGCTCTCAACACACTTACCTGCCCAGTTTGCATTTTGAGAGTTTTCTCCACTGAAGAATGATGCTGGTGGAATTGAAACCACATCAAGAGCACAGAAAAAGGGAGGAACAATCCCACACCAGCTCCTTTAGGTGCTCTCTCACCTGGCATTTCAAGGTGCTTCACCTGACACACATCAGGCAACACAATCCTCTGCCTTCTTGAGGGCTGCAGGTACAGGTGTCCTTCACTGAGGAGACAGAGATGACAGAATTTAGCCCATACTTCTTTATATATTTGTGTGTCATACAATTCTCAAAATCTTTATTAATGTTTAGATACTACAGAGCACAAATACTTAGCCAAGTCGTGCTACAACTAACAATAACAGGGGGAAAAAAATTGTCAATGAGAGTTGTTTGAAAAGTGAAAAAGGCTTCAATTCCACTGCAGGCAAGTTTTTCAGGCTAAGCTACAACTTCACCTTCCTTTGAACTTTGCACACTGAGTATGAACATTATTCTTTAATGTATTGCTGTGACTCACATTCTTTCAAATTGGAAATGTCTTCAGAGCAATCTTCTGTTTAGCTTAATCTTGAAACAAGAACAGTATTTGCTCTCTGGTCAATGGTACTAAAAACACACTTTTTGGAAAGGCCTATGAGACCTAATGTTTGCACGCTTTACTGTTGATTACTAAGGGGAAAAGAGATGGGCTGAAATATTCCTCTACTCTCTTCTTTTGTACTATCAAAGCCGCTAGATGAGCTGATAGCAATTTTCCCATCATTGTGAAGAGGGTTTAATGTGTTATTCTGTAATCTCATTGTTTGACAGTGAATCACTTGAATGACAAAATGTGATCTCTCCCTGTAGGCAGTTTAATATTTGGTAGACACGCGTGGTGCTGAAAAAGCGAGTACCAGTTCCCTCATCTTCAGAGCTTCCAGATTTGTAGCATATTTTCTTCTCCACTCTGCATATTTAACTGCATTTAAAATTAACGAAAATAGCCAGGACAACAGGACATACAATCAGTAAAACAGAACTATAAAAGCATATTTTTTAAATAAGATGAAATGATCAATTTAAGGTTAATTTAGGATTTTAAGAAACAAATTACAATATCCAAGAACTGGTAAGTTCTGAAGAACTTTTGTCCTCGGCTTTCACCAGTTACAGAACCAATGCAGAAGACCTACAATATGTCCAGAAACATCTTCCTTGACTCTGGCCCATTGAGACCTCAGCAGAGGAGCTCACAAGTTCCTGTCTCCGGGTGGAACAGCTGGTCCTTGCCAAAGCAGCCAGAGGGAGTCTCCTCCTCCGAGCAAACATTGCTCTAGCTTCTCTCAAGCAAGAGAGTTGCTCTTGACCTACTACTCTAAAGTCAAAAAGAATGTTATTTTCCACAGCAAATATTATGCTATAATGAGTAGATCCATCACTATCTTTAACTAGGTTGCACAGTTCAACACTGCTTAAAAAAAAATAGACTAAAAAAAGCAGTTATGTTGAAGTATGAATTAATTGGGGTGAAAAGAGGGCAAATTCTGCAATTGCAAAGAGCAGACAGCTTAGGAGATCCATTGAGACAGCTACACATGATGCTCAGACTAAGCCCAGTCCTGGGGCAGGTCCCCGATGCGCGAGTCCGTTGCGGGACCTGCAGCAGGTGACGAGGCTGCAGGTGGACCTGCCTAACGAGACGCTGCCAGCACCACCTCTCTGGGACCAGCATCCTGCCACCCGTCCCCACTTTGTGCTTCCTATCTCTGCCCGGGAGAAGTTTTAACCCTGCATTACTCTTCATGTTGGAAATCATACCTTTTGATAGAATGGGTCTGAAGAGCATGCACAGAGCAAATATCACCCTGGTTGTAAATCCCTTTCTGCATGAAGGGATTTAGCCCATAGAGAAACATGCTGACCTAGCACACACGCTGTTGGTCCACCTTGTTTCTCAGAAATACGTACGTCAGACTGTGCTATTTCCAGCCACTGAAGAGGCTGGACAAAGACTGTGAGATGTAGGCACTAAGATGGCAGCGAAGCAGCCTTTACAGCCTTCACTCCAAGGAAACATTTGGAAGGTTAGAACACGGATAACGCCTACAGGACCCTACTTCTGGTCTGAATTTTCCACTTTGCCCAGCATTTACCAGGTCAGCCAGGAAAGGTACAGCTGACTTTCCAGAACAGCGGTAGGCCAGTCTAGAAGAGAAGTCCTGGAAGCCTGTGGCCAGAATGGAAGCCTGAACTACCAAGAGTGAGAATATTAAGGGAGAAGGCATTCGGAGCGCTCTGCACCTGCAGCACCAACGGGCAGCCACGGGGGAAGCCCATTTCCCAACCACTGTAAAACCTCTTGCTGAGGGCTCTGTGGCAGCAGCAGAGAAGTGCTCACGCTGGAGCTCCTGCTCTGAAAGGAGGAATTCAGCTGCATGGATATCACATCACAGCCTTTTTCCCATTCCTCATCAACTCCACGACTCACTAAGTTTAAATGTTACAAATCAGCCCCTAAAATTTACAGGGAAGTAGTTTATTTTTAAAGTGTGCCAGAGCTGGGCAAAACATTTAACAAGTTAGCTACAGCTCTAGTGGTTTGGTACTAACTTTGCTCACCCACTGAGAAACTGTGCAACAGGAGGTAAATTTAACAGAACTTTATATATGTAATTTCCTTTTACACTTACTCTAATTATTAAACATTCCCTATGTAATTTTCAGCAAGTATTTTGCATTACATCTACAGTGAAGTTTAAAAAATGCTACAATTTTCTAATTAGCTACATATACATTTTTCAGACAGTAATGTCACAACTCATTTTTCAGTTACATATCTGCCCAGGGTTGGTGTATCAGGATTCACTGGCTTACTTACACGGTCTCATAATGTTTTAATGATACTGTATAACAAGGGTAATCCAAAAAAATGCATCTGCAAACCAAATAATGGTACATTTTTAGTTTTGCCTCACATGCGGTAATTACTAATGGCCATATGCAATATTTCCATTTGGATTATAATAATTACTCTCACTCCTTCAATTACTACTCATTAGGCACCAATGTAACCTTTCCCTTCATTTGAACCCAAATGCCAGGCTTTCATAAAATATCTCAGAATTAAAAGAAATGTCATAATTCCACTTCAATACCTTTTTCTCCATCTGACATGGCACTAATTGGACCCAAAAAAAAATCCTGGAAATGCCGATTGTTCCCTGAGGAGCAGATGTGTTTGGGAGTACCTAGAAATCCATTTGCTTGCACCACAGCAGAGTTTGTATCTGGGGTGAATCTTGCAACTGTGCAAGACAGGAAGGTTCCATTTTGGCAGCAATGTGTAAGGTGGTAGAAATTACATATACTCAAAGGTACTGTATGAAAGGCTCTTATGTCAAAAAAACAGTTGCCAACTCCCTGTCTAAAGATCTCAGGTAATGTGCACACTGGCACACCCAAGCAGTTCCAGTTACAGTGGGAGAGAGGCATAGAAACAGTTTCTGGTTGAAGGAAACTAATGCTCTGAAGAATATCAAGCAGCTTAGGCAAACATTTATATATCCACATCTTTTGCTGTTTTCCTCTGCTGGTTTCACATTATTTCTCACAAATGCATGCTTCAGACTGCACTATTTCTAGCCACTATGTAAGCCTGCCAAAGGCCATGGCATGGACCTAAGATGGTCTGAAATAGTTGGGACACGAAGATGGACTGCAAATCCACAAGAGCCATTTGCTCCTACGATTCCGTAGGTGAAATCCTGCAAAATCCCATACAGTGGCCCCTTTGAGAACCAGGAGGCCAGGATTACACAGATATACTACATATACCACCTTCTCTTGGCTTCTCATACATATACATACCATGAAGCCAAAGAGGATGTTAAACTGGCCCTTCAGCAAATAAACTACACTAGGATCAGCTATTTGCTAATCTGGACTTGTTCTGTATGTAAAAGAGTTAGGAATGTGGGGGAAAAAACAGCTCTTACCACTATATTTTTGTTGGCAAAAACCTTAGATGTATGCTAGTACTTCACTTGCTTTCTGCTATTTTAGAGAAAGAATTATTGTCAGAATAGCTTGCTTCATCAAAAGCATTTAGCTCCATGGTTCAGCTCTACAAAAAGCCCTTCTTGAGGTGAAGACAAATGGTTAGCCTGAGTCACTGGGACGGGCAAGCCAAGTCTGCCTCCACACTGGCAGCGGGCCCAGAGAGGGGCTTGTTCCCGGCCCGCAGGGCATCAGCTCTGCGTGTTGGTAACGGAGCAGGCTGCCAACCCGGACAGCCATTTACAGGTGGCTGGACACAGGTCTCAGAGTTTGGGGGATGGAAATTGTCATCATCTACTCATCCTTCCCCTAAGGCAGGAACTATAATTTAGCACCACTTCCTGATACTAGTCCTTATTTTGAAGATAGGATTCCCTGCATTAGATCCTTGTGTTCCACGGCTTCACCTCTCCAACGGGCATCTTGGATCTGATAATGACCCAATTAAACCTCATTCAAACTATAATAATAAATAATAAAACTATAATTAATAAAACTATATAAATAAATAAATAAATAAATAAATAATAAAACTATAATCAATAGAGGACAACAAAGTATCTAGCCAGTGCAAAGCCTTGGTGGAAGCTAAAATGGCACACCGAGCTGGCACACTTCATAGAACATATTGAGTACTTAAAATTTGATCATTCCCTCTCATCGTAATTTGTAGCAGGGACACAAACTGACGTGGCATGAATCTGCTCTCGTGACAAATCTTTTTTTCATGGCAAAGAGTATAATGAAAATTGAAAAAGGTATTGCACTAGCTTAAATCAAGCCTATGGCAGAATAATGTATTTAAACCTGTGGCCTTCTGAAATGCAGTAGGAAATGTAATTTAAGCTGCAATCAATTCGCCAGTTAGGATTTTTATATGTATGAGAAATATATATGTTTCTCATATATTAGAAATATGATTATGCAACCACAGACCCCCCCAATCACATCAAAGTCAGCTATGAAAAGCCTTCTGTCAGATATTTTATCATGAAATTCCTGTCAGTTTAGTTCCTGCCATAAAAATTATGTTTTCCAAATGAATATACTGTTAGCATATTTTAAATATGCATCATATTTGCATAAAATATACATAGGAATTCAGTAACTTGTTTCGCTTGAGACAATCATTGCATTGACAGATGAGGTTCTAGAATCAGAGAATAACACCCAGAGCAAAGCAGACTGGCCTGCACGGATGTTTTCCTCTTTTTAATATTTCTTAAATACTTAGGAGCAGATAAAGACATCCTTTCAGACGGAAACTTCAGCGTTTGAACAGCAGAGCTCCTATTCAGTAAATAAACTGGGCCACATCACGAAGTCTTCACGCAGTGTTCATGAAGCCATCACAAAGATGAGATTTTCACTGCACATATTCCCTCATACAAGCCAGTCTGCAGTCACATGAGAGCAACTTGAAAATGGTTCGTGACTCCCCACACATCAAACGAGCACTATAAAGAGTCCCCAAACTCCGCTGCTATTTCAGATGTCCTAGGAATTCACAGCATGAAATAAAGTATAATTAATGCTAATGAGGAGGTATAACCATTGTGCCATTATCGCATAGACTGTTCAAATAAAAATGTAATAAGACATTTTTCAACGCCCAATTACTAAGGATAGAATTTGTTCTTCAAAAGGTCTAGCCTAATGGGACTTTGCAAGAGAAATAAAGGGGATAAGTAGGTCGGAATTCACTCTTACAACCTGCGGGCAGCTCAAAGCTGCAGTACAAGCGGCGCACAGACAGGACAGAGGGCAGCTGGTGTCCATTCTGCAAGAGGTTTTGCAACAGGGACTTTGTGAGTGAGCACTGACCAGAGCTGCTCAGCACAAGAGCACCCGGGGTTCCTCACACACACTGCTCTGCTCCTCTCTTACCGCTGCACTCTGAAGCGTGTAAGGCAAATAACGTTAGCCATAACCAACATATTACTTAAGTATACAGCAAACCTTTACTGCTTTCTCCATCTGCTAGCCGACGACCTTCAGCCTTGTTTAAATGAGCAGCTGCCCCTGGTTTATGGGACAGCTCACCGAGCACTGCAGAATAAACAGAACCCACAAAGCCAAGGGTGGTGCATGAAGGAGAAGTGGCAGTTTAAGACATTTGATCACAAAAGTAGAGCTATTTGCATCCAAGAAATGGCATGTGCGCTGCATTCTGTTATTAATTTGCAACCTTTAATCACTGAAGAACGTATTCCCAAAGCACTCCGGCGAAGATTGGGAGAATCTCTTTCCCACTTGGGATTTTATTTGATTTTATGAGCTGTCTACATCCTTATGTCATATAAAATTCTTTTGTTACATTCTAGTTCACATTTTTTGTACTAATGAAACTGGAAAGAGACACGATAATAGCTATCAGTAGGCATGAGTAGGCTGACTGCTCAAATGTGTTTCCACAGGTTCATCGTACTCCGCTCTAGCTTTTCCACCATATGAGCTGTGCCATTTAAGCCTAATAATAATAACAGTAATAATAATAATAGGTACAGCTGAAGTGACAGGCAATGGTAACTTGCTAGTGTGACTGACCAGCAGCCAGGCACCAGGCTAACGAGCTGCCTCACTCAGGTCCATTAAAGGATTAACAGAAGCCTATAGAAGGTGGCTGTGGTTCTGTACAATGAAGATGGGCAGATGAGGACACGTCCAAGCACAGCATAGAGTTGTAGAGCAGGAAGCGAACACATGGCGAAGCTAATGACAAGGACTGGAGAACCTGCTTAACATATGGATAAAGCAATTAGCTGAAAATGAATGACAGACACATGATGAACAATTAGAAGAAGAAGATAAAATCCAAAATATACTGCAGGGTAGCAGCTTAGATTCTTTGGACCCAGATTACCCACAGCCAAAACCGTAAAATCTTACCTTTACAGTTTATTTGTAGCCAGACTGCAGGTCATTAGAAACTAATTCATTTGCACGAATATAATCCTACTGCTTGAGATTAATGACACTTGGAGAACATGGCAAAAGATACTAAAATTCATAAGCAAGAAGGTAAAAGCCATCTGGGATACAGTAACTCGGGGAGGAAACAGATTTGGTTGTGACTGAAATGAAACTAGGGGCGCCACAAAAAGCACCATTTAAAATATTCCTGAGACCTCACAGATAGTGCCACAAAATATTCCTTTGAAATATGGCATTTTTAAGTCTCTAAAATAGATACTGGCAGGAGCCCCAGACAAATGATCTGTGTACCCTATGGCTCCTTCATGAGGCCATAATGACTGGCAGGGCCCTCTATGGGGGGCACTCAGGTTTGGTGACCATTAATATTCTAGAGATCTTTCAAGCACAAAGACAAGAGTTTCCTTCAGACTCAGTAATTGCTGGAATCCTTTACATTTGGCTTGCAAATTGGAAAGGCTGTTTAATGATCTAACCTGATGCAAAGTGGGAAGAAAGGCAAGATTTCCCATTAACAGCTACTTTCAGGTCACAGCATCACCACTTACACTGCTACTGTGAAAATTAAATATGTCAAGATTTAGGAACCAAATCTCCTGCAACCAAAAGCAACTTTTCACATGTCATGCAGACATAGTGGAACAGAAAAAAAAGCATCAGTGGTAAAAGCATCACAGCACAACAGCAGCTCTTGGAGAGATTCACGAGAGCACATTTAACTGCAACCACCCGAGATCCACGGGCACTGGCTGCAGCCCGTGCACGCCGAACAGGGCGTCCAGCGGGGGATCTGCCCGGGGAGGCCAGCACATGCACTAGGGATTTCCTAGGAGGCCTAGTTAAGTCAAGAGAGCTCTCCCGAAAAGCTAACAGGTTACCCCAGGGCTGCACTGGTACAGGGCAGATCAGCATCTAGTTCACTACACTCGTCCCCGTAGCTCGAGGGAAACGAGCAGAACTACTTTAACGTGGGTTTGGAAATGTCTTTAATGCAACCCTGGGCAGTTTGCCCACAGCTGAGCCACTGATAAGAAGCTCTGCTTTAACTGAAACTGTTTTATAACTTAAGAGAGCTTTTCCTTTAGGATTACACAGCAACCTGGCTTGATTTTTTTTTTCTGATTTTTTTTTTTTTTTTTTTTTGATATTTTTCAGCCTTTACCAGAGAAGTGGAAATGTGCTTTCGACCTTGACGCCTAAGCCTGAAGAGACAGATACAAACCTAGGATAGACAAAAGCTTCTCTGAAACTACTGAAGACACTTCACTGCTGAACTCCAAGTACAAAATGTTTCTTTCTGCAAGTATAATAGGATGACTTGGGTAGCTATCTCTGCATTTGACATTATTTTCAGGCAAGTAAAAATGTTCAATAAACACAGAATTTGTAAGTATTCCAGTTCTGGAGATTTGTTCTCAGGACAGCCCCTTGTCTATTTATGAAGGCCTGATCACACTTAACAAGTGAGAAACTGTCTTTAGGACAGCAGACTCTTAAAGGTTTAAGATGGTACCCCCAGCACTGCTGATCAGAGGCAACTGAAATGAACTGAAAGGAACTGAAATGCTACCAGGAAATAAGAAAAGCCGACTGGCATTCCCTACCTATCCAGCTGAAAAATCCAAGACTCCTGTAACTGGACCCGAGATTTGGTCTGTGCCTTTCCCTACAAACTGCACAGCAAGGCAGCAGTGCTCACAGCCTGTACTGAAGGCTCTCCTGCGACGTGGCACCCCCTGCTCAGACTAGGGCTCATCAGCACTACAGCATTCGGGTCTGACACAAATACGCTGCCAAGGGGTTCTTGCCAAATTCCCTCAATTGAAGGTCCTCTTGCTTAGGGTCGGGATCTACAGGGCAGGACTTCAGCAATGCTGAATGCAACTAGAAAAAAAAATTAAAGCACACCTTACTTGTGATCTAGCATAAAATGTGTACAGACAGGCTTTCATTTGGACACATATTTTTCTTGGTTATGCAATTGCATTCTTCTTTATCTCTCTGACAAATTTACTGCAGGTCCTCGGGTTTTGGACGTGCAGATCTTGGTGAGATGTTGAACAGTTGTAATTTTTCCATGCCAAAATTATGACAGATTAGGACACGTATGGCTCCTGAACTTAAAAGTTCCCTAGGATTGTTTAAGGAAAGTCTTTCTTGTCACAAAATGATCTGTTTATGTAGAGCTGCTTCATGAGGAGCATTGTGAAAGACTCTCTCATCCTACTTATTGTTCCCCATATTTTAAAAAAGCTTGAAAACCATATATTCTTTTGGGATAGAAATTGCCCTATTTTAATGATTCAGTCTTGTGAAGTTGTTTTAGGAGATTTAGGATGTGGATTAAGTGATTATATAATAATTGTCCTGAGCCCTGACTCACTATATTTGAAAAAAAGAAAAAAAAGAAAAGTTAAAACATCACTATAAAGGCCTCAAATTTCAGAAAATAAAAGATATTTTTGAAGTTTTAACATTGCTGTTCCCATTTAATTGTCCTAAGCCAATTATTACTTGAGGTGTCTGGCATCTACTAATGGGCCCAAGGTTTTTCATGTTCTGGAAACCCATGCAAGGCCAAAAGAATCCAAGGGAACAGATCCTGAGATCAGCTGCGGCTGGAACACTAGCACTGCAAACAGAGGTTGCTCAGCTCAACACTTCACAGAAATTAAATGTTTTTGTATGTTATGTTTGGGGAGATATAGGTTTATACTATGGCATTACTTTCCATAAAGCAATAAGCTTTGTACACAGCAGTATAGATTATATTTAGATAAAATTTATTTCAATGGAAAATGAATGGTCATGTTTCTCTTTCTGTTTACAATTAACTTTGCCAGCATTAAATTCTTCAGCATATTGTGCATGCTGGCATATTGTAAAACATGCAAAATAAGAACTGCAACAACTGCTGTTAAGCAAACAACAAGTAAAACAGAACTGCAAGCAAATGGCAATCAAAAGACATCTGCATTTTTCAGAAAAGATAAAATTGATTGATTACTTACCTACCTATTTTGCACACGAAGCCTGTAACTAAACTAAAATCTTTCAGTTATTGTCCATTAAAATAATCAGATAAACAAAAACATGAGATTGAAAGAAAAAAAAAAAAGAGCTTTCATTGATACAGTAATTAAACAGCTGAATCTAGCAGAAAGACTAAATCTAGTAGAAACTTCTTGAGAAAAGAGCCCCACACTTTTGTAAGATGTTGCAAACTACCTAAAGCCCTTATGGCAGCAGGCACTGCTTCCATCTCTTCACTGAAAGATGTTATGGCAACCTGTTTGCTCAACTCCTGTCCCTTGCACAGGCAATATTGGGGAATTTAGTATAAAAGTATATAAAAAAAAGTTATATATATATTTAGTATAACTTGCAATCATTCTCAACACATGCTTCATCATCACATGGCTAAGTGCTATGCTGAGCCAAAGTCTGAGACAGAAACTATTTTATGAGCCTTGAATAGTATCCTCATTAGGAAATCACCTGAAAGGATAAAAGCAGGAATTATCAGAGATTAATGTATTCTGGAGAAACTCTGTACTTGTCTGCGTGTACCATAAATTTTATTTTTCACATAATATATATTTTTCCAAGCATCTATAGCTCTGAATTTTTCCGTTTCAAAGCCTACCATCTTTTACAGATTGGTTTGAAAAATGCCTGACCAGGAAAACTATAACTCTTTATTTCCTACTGAGATAACACACATAACTTAAAGTGAAGTCAAAAATGCCTCAAGTCAAGTCAAATCTTGATGTGGCTTCTGGAATAAAATCAATGCCAAGTGAAAACTAAATACCTCCATTTTCAACATTTCATTTTATTCATTCATCACAAAACTTTGAGACTTATGGACATAATATCAGTTTGTGAAAGAGGGAGCAGGAAAAATAAACAGTCTTTCTGGCATTTATGATAACCTGTACAAACTGAATGCCTGCTCTGAAAGTGAGGCCTATGATGTGCTTCAATTCTTTTTGTAAGAGTTTTTATTATATTAGCAGTGTCAGAAGACAGGGTTTAGCAGTCCCTTAAGACTTCATCAGGAAAATTAGAAGGTACTTCTGTGTAGTTTCATTACACAATGAATGTGTAAAAATAAACCACATATCCTGCAAAGCAGGATTCTTATATCAATAGTCCCAGCACACAACAGAAAGACAATGAAATCTCATCTTCTGCAGAAACTGTTATAACACCAGCGAGTGGGACGTAGAGGAACAAAATAAAAACTTCCTTCAGCAGAGAGACTGCTGAGAGAAGGGAATACAATAAGATAAAAGTTTCTTTCTTAAAATGGGAAATGAAGAAAAAAGGTAGAAGGAACTTAGATAATCTGAAATCCCATTTTTAATATAGTAGGAGAGGAACCCTGGGTGAACAGAGATTCAGCAGTGAACAAAGAAATATTAGAGGCAAACACCAAGGGATAAAAACCACACAAAGACTAAATAAGAGGGCTGAAACAAGTATTGCCACTAACCTGGTTGAGAAATACGGTTTTGTTCTCAAAAACCAAAAGGAAGCTTTTGTATCCTATGCGAGGAGAACAACAAACAGAGCAGTTACAGATACACAACACACAGCTAAATATGCAGGGGCAGCAAAAGCAAAACGGAACCATCGTTATCAGTGGAATAGATGTATATTGTTTGGAAAGGAAAGGTCTGTTTGGCACTAGTCCGCCCTCTGAACAGACTGTTTCAGCTGAAAAGAAGCAGCAAAAGACCTAGTGTGCATCAAGCTGAATGGATTTGTGTTAAAATAACGTGAGGAGCAATGCAAGAGCGATGCCATCGGCAGAGCTAAGGGTGTCCAAGAGCTACCCAGCACTGGGCGTCACTGCAACAGTATTAAAGAGAGAAACACTGCCAGGAGTTGTACCCGCATGAGGAACACTGGTCCTGCAGATGTATGCTGGGGAAACGAGCGCATTCCTGCTTTGTCCATCACAAAGGATCCTGGATGGATCCACAGGACCCCTGTGTGGGATGAGAGGGCAGACGGGAACTCAGCATCCCAAGGCGAGCAGGTTCGGGCGCTGCGCGGCACACGGCACAGCGAAACCCTGAGCGGGGTCGCACGTCCACGTGGGCGAGCAGGAGACAGGCAGGAGACAGAATTTTTCATCTATTCATTAATAACCACGGGCTGGAAAATAATCACTGCAGAGGTGAGGAGGGGCGAGGCTGAGGGGCAGCTTGCTGCCAGCAGGCGTGCTTGCCCGGCGCGTGCTTGCGAAAGGCAGCGCGGCTCCGCGGGCCTCGGGAGGCGCCTCTCTCCAGCCCGCAGGAACAAACCTCAACCTGGAGCCAGCCCTTGGCAGGAGGAACCGCAGCCCCGGATCAACAAGGCACAGAGCAGCTCACGCTTGCCTCCTGGGCAGCTTTGGCCAGCCCAGACAGCCAGATGCTCTGAGCCCTCCCGCGGAGCACGAGGGGAGGCTCTGAAGAACCTGACTGTCATTTAGGTGATTTGCAGTTATTCTTCAGTCAAGAAAACACTGAGGACATCACAGAAAGGAAACTTGTTCAAACCTTCAGACAGCTCTGGCGAGCAAAGCAGCCCTTGGAGGGGATCAATTATAATACCTAAACATGTCAAGTAGGTATCCAAAATAAATGAGAAGAATCTAGACCAGCACAAACCATTATATTCTTGTCTTATAGCACAATGCAAACATATCAGTGCCACTGTTTCCATATCAGCTCATATGGGAAAAAAAATCTGGACAAAGTTTGAGCAAGCCTTCAGCAGCAGGCAGCCTGCTATCTACTAGGAGGTCCACTGCGGATCTAACAGGCTTCTTGAAACGTGTCCCCTGCAGGCCAGCCAGGGGCTGCATTTAATTGTTTCCCTAAGACAGCAATACGTTTTTAAGAACTCCTTTACACCCAACAGTATCCTTCACTTTAAATACCACACGAAGCTTGGTTTGAATTCAATAGCTGGTAGTCTTTTATTGTCAACGTATTAGCTACCATTCCAACTTAGCACATGAATGGTTTTATTAGCCTGCCACATCGTGACTGATGGAAAAGTTTTATCAAGGGGAGTCGGAATCTTCTAGCGCAAAGTCAGTCTTGGGCAAGTTACGCTTCCAAAGGGAGTGTTAGCTGAGCACAACACAAACCTCAAGCAGACAAACAACCCGGCTTACTGCAGGGAAGTGTTTGATACACAGCAAAACACTAACTGAAGATTAACAGCCTATTAAAAATGAAATCAAGCTATTAGAAGCCAACAAGCATGGGAAATGTTCTTTTTCTCATTCAGCTCCTATCTCATTTGATGTCGCATTAAATTGCCCACTGGGCAAAGCACTGCAAAGCTAATATGGGAATGCCTTGTTTATAATGTTCACTTTCATCTGCGAATCACAAAAGCAATTCATCAATAACAAAACCAGTTTAAATGATGTATGAAGTGAACACAGCATCCTGCAACAACTGCTTCTTCCAGATAAGACCCAAGGATAAACTGCATCCACGGGGGGATGCAAACAAGTCAGCACCGGGTTCCACCAGGCAAAGCAGCATTTTACCTAGCAGGAAGGGCTCTTTATCAAGCGCAGTCGTTCAGATAAATTATATTCAGGCCAAAAGAAATCCTGATCTGTACTTTACAATCCTGATCTGTACTTTCCAATTTTCCCATTAGCGCCAAGTAAGGCTTTGAAGTGCTGTAATTTGATAACAAGTTCCTTCAATGCCGTGCAACGTGCGCAATTTTCTCCATGAACAATGACACGATTTCCCCAAGATAGGTTTAATAAAGCCAAACGAATCAGTGGTTCCTGCGAGTTATTTATGAAACATTCGGGAACAGCTGCAAGAAATGTGCAACTTCCTAAGCGGGTTCCGCCTCCAGCAGTTGTGGGGACCAGATGGGAGAATGACAAGCTCCACTTAATATGTCACAGCATCAGCTCAATCATAAAACGGTACCAAACAAATCTCCCTGGAACAAGAGCCACCTGTTTACTATCAATACACCTTCTCCTTCTCGAAGGGGGACTCTAATTTGTGATGTGCTCTCTGAAAAGGCGCCCTTCAAACACGCCGAGCAGTACGCAGCAAATTAGCTCCGTTTGAGAAAGTACTGACTGACTCTTTGCAGTCACCCCCAGGCAGTTTTAGAGCCTTTCACAAATCAAGCTTGCTCGCGGCTTAGTCAGTGTGCCATCCTCCCAGTGAGAATTCCCCGTTAATTATCTCAATTTGGGCTTGGTTTGTCTGCAGCCTTTACTCGGTGGTTATTAGGAACAGAACTGTGCGATGCCTCTGCGCTCCCTCGGCGCCAGGGCGCGGGTCGGAGCGTCTCGGATGTGCTCGCTGCCTGCTGCCACTGCTTCCCTGGGCCGGGCGGGATACACGATGTGGAGCCTGTTCCCGCTGCCCCAGGAAGAGGTGTGAGAGGTCTCCAGATGTCTGTAATGGCCTAGAAATAATGAGGTTGGGCCGAACAAGGAGGGAGGCAGAATAATTTAATTAGGAAGCATAAGCTATAAGCAAACTTTCCATAATAGCCATTTGTCATGAAAGCTTATAATATTCCCTCTGCAGAGAGGACACTTCCAGGTTCCCTCCAGTTTAACAGGAACAGTGTGGTCAAAAAACAGGCATTTGAACCCACTCAAACTATGACAGGGTAATGAGAGGTGTCTAGGCTGAGGTTTCCGTAGCATATGTTCCAATGCTGGAGTTGAATGGACATCTGCTGCATTACGCTGGCCTTGGGGGAGCTCACCTTGCCAAAGATGTTTGGGAGCACAGCTTGGACCACACGCTACCCCAACAGGGCTGGAGCCCCCGCAGCCACCGTGTGTGCCAGGAATGTCTGACGACTTCCAGTCCCGATGATCTGCAAACAAGTCACCTCTGCAGATGTTTGACTACCTAAACATTTCCAATCCTGCTGATGTTCTGCTTGGATGGCACTCATTTATAAAGTGTCAGATGCTCCCCATGTCAGCATCTGCTCATTCATGTGATAACCATTCCATTAGGGGACCGGCGCTTCAGCCACTTGAAATTATAACTGGTGTGACGCTGACAACAGGAGCTGTTGTGATGGATGTCAGCCCACTCGCAAGCACAAGGCTCTTCTCAAAGGGAAACAGCAAGAAAACAAATCAGAGCCTGCAAACCATAAACCTTGCCAACATTAAAGGACAAGATTAACTACTGTTTCGCAGGCTTTTTCCAGTATATAATGCAGATGAGACTTCTTTTTCACGGAATGATGAGATGAAAAATGAGCTACATCTAGCCTACGTCTCCCCACAGCAGCTCTAACTAGTGACTGGCTTCATTTTGATCTCTGTGTACATGGCATGTGTTCTGCTGCAGTGGTATCTCAATTAAATGTTAAACTGAGAACTCCTGCAGGCTACCACAGCACACTTCTAAAGATATAGGTTTGTTTACTCTCATACACTGACTTTTTCTCTTCAGAACACCCTATCAATATGAATCCTAATAAAATGTGCTGTTGCTCTCTGGATAAGTATAGAGTGCTCCATGCTTAGGGGGGTTTGTTAAAACAGTACTAAAAAACAGCCCTTGTGTCACAGTCAATTTTTGCACTATTTTTGCTTTGTATCATTTTATTCACTTTTTTTAAATTATTTTTTGGAGTTTGTATCAGCTCAATTTTGTTAGGGTCAGATAAACTAAAAACAAACATCCTTCAATAAAACCTAGGGCAGCACTGATATTTTAAATGGGGTAGAAGTGTTTTGGAAGCATTTTCCATGAAGGAAATTGAGCCAGCAAGTGTCATGCCGGTTAGAAGTATCACCCAGTCTTAAGGTTTCACCACAGCCACAGGAATGGTCATGGCTCTTTGGGGCTGAGCCCCCGCTCTTGGGCCCTGCCCTATGGAGCTGCCCCGTGCCCGGGGCACCTAACAGCCCGTGGAAGCTCCCGGGGCTCCCAGCACTAGGTGGGAAGGGCTAACGGTGGGAATGAGAAGACGGGAGATGTCACCAGAAGCCTCTCATTTCATCATGCTGAATATTTTGATAACCTGGCTTGGCTTCTTGTCCATGTGCTCATATAAAACTGGAACTGGGCAGTTAAGCCCGACCTGCACCTCGGCAGAACGACGGGCACATGCAAGGCTCCAAGCCTGACCCGCAGGCCCTTCTGAAAGGGTCCAAGCCTGACTGCTTCCTTTGGTGACACAGCGCTCTGTTTTCTCACAAGAGCAGAGCTGATGAATGACACCATTTTATAGCTGCAAAGACTTGGGCCTTTGTGAGCCCCTGCCGCAATCCTCACGCAGCAGGAAGGAGAGGGTAAGCGTGAGCTTCCTCACAGAGCACAGAGACGAATCTGTCGATGCCTCCTCCCTGCCTGCAGGGAACAATGCTGAAAACCTGCTTTATTTACGCCTACACCGTGTCAGGCGCACGAACAGAACTCCAGTCTTTCTGAAGCGGGAATGGCAGATCATTTCAGTCCTCCTTCAGACATTTAGACACCACTCATAAGGCACACTGCACTATTGAAGGTTTCTGCATATGGTTAGAGTGTGAACATAAAAGCATCTTAATGCACGTTGGCTTGTCTCCCTTTTCAGCTACTTCCTTTCCTGCAAGCAGGATGGTGCCAGTGAAGCCCTGGCCGCATGATCCGTCTCTCCAGACAGGAATGATGCCAGGCTCTGCTCCATCCCCTCCCGCCTGGTTGCCCTGGGCTGGCACAGAGAGGGGACGCGCAGGGAATAGTACAAGGTGGCACTTACTCTGTAAGTGATGATAGCACAAAGTGACAGTCTTCCCTTCAAGTCAGTGTTCACCTAAAGCGGATACAAAAGCAGACGTCACCTGCATCACCCATGTCTTTAACAGTATCATTTTAGGAGCATCAATCAGAGAAAACTACCAAAGACTGTAACTGATCTCTTCTCTATTCCCTTTCAACAACTCAGTAAACAGATTCCTTGGATAGCATTGGTTACCTTTGGATATATCCTCCATATTCTTATTCCTATCCAGTTCATATACCTGTTTTTGCACTAAAGTGAAATGTGGAACTGCCAACACGTCTTTGTCATTACAGAGTCACTGCCTTTTGCACAGCAGCCTGGCCACTTGCTGCTGTCACACCACGTCCCTTGCACATTCACATCAGCCACCTCGGTTGTCAACCAAGAATCTCTAATTTACAGAGTAAGCCTAGAAAACAATAGCTAAAATATTATTTCCTTTTAAATTAATGCCAGGCTTCACAAATTAACCTTGTGGCTATAATCATTCTCCAGAATCAATCAAGCTCCATTCCCAACCTTCTCGGCTACCTTACCAGCTCTGCTTTGCTAGGTCCGTCTTTGGGACCCTACCAGTACCCTCTGCTGTCATCCCTGTAAACTGCCTAAATGCAGATCCCATAGTCTACAAGAAATCCAATGAATACTGCAAAGTGAATTTAAGTATTAACAGGAAGAAGAGGAAGACCCTTCCTTGCATTAAGCCACCAACGCCAACTCTCCTCATGACTCCAATTCTCTCTCATGAAGCGATCAGAGTTTTTACTGGGTTCAGAATACATCAGCTGAAGCAAAATGCTCAGCAATGGTGCTTTCCAGAAACTCAGGAAAAGACAGGACCAACAGTAAATCACTTCTTTAGTGGGAACACTGTTATACTTGCTTTATCTCTATAGACGTACCTTTTTTTCCAGGGCTAAACAACACACTCTTTCTTCAGTCTGTTTTCTGCAAACAGAATTTAGGAGACATTTTCAGATTCACGACGCAGCAATATTTTCAGACTACTGATTCTCCAATACCTTAAAACATGCCAAGAAATCTTTGCACATTTTAGTGTTACACGAGCTCCTTCTGTCCTTTATCAAGTTCGTTCAGTCAATGGTTTTCTCAACTAGGCTAGAAATATCTTTTCAACCCTGGCAAATACTGTTCCTTTGTTTTAGTACACTTTAGAGTATTTTGACCTTTAAAGAGCTGCAGAATGAGCAAAACCTCCTTCAATATGCTCAGTTTATTAGAAAACAGAGAAAGATTCAGCAAACACAGAGGAAACTGATAATCCAGTTCCAACTCCAACTGGCTTCTAACAGTTTCTAACTGCAATGCAAATATCACCCGGCAATTTGAACCCATCGTTTTTCACTATTCAGACAAGGGTTTAGCATCAGTACAACTATATGGTACCTCTCTGAAGACAAATACTTCAGGAGTTCACATTCTAGCTAGTTCATGAGGTGCTTATGCTTTTAAAATAAACACTCTGCTCTCTTAATAAAGCACACGGCAGATGCTACATAGGCAAACCCACATACAAGACACATCATAACTGCTAAAGTAGCATCACACGCTTGATATTCTTGATAGCTATTTTAACCTAAGACAAATAAATCATGCAAATATTTTTTATGTCCTTTACTTGCTGAAATTCTTGTTAAAGCCACAGATGTGCATAACCAGAAAAGTCGATGCACTGTGTCAGATTCTGCTCTCAAATGTATTGAACTGGCAAAATTTGCAGTATTACCCTGCCAGTTACCAGGGCAGTATCATGTCTTGTTAATGGCAAAGAAAAGTTGCTCTGTAGTTTAACACTCAATATTTCAGAGCATTAGTAACTACCTAAAGATCTGGAATCCTGATTTCTGAATAGGTTATTTTTAAAAAAGTTTAGCATTCTGTTTTTTTTCTCTACTCAGAGAACTGAAAACTCTTAATGATCTATTAGACAACATATTCACTGTGCATTGTTCTGCTGATAGGACTGTACATTATCTGAAAACAATGAACTTGAGCAAGAGAGCTGAAGGAGGAAAAATGCTGACATGTGGGTTTGACCTCTCTTAGGATCACATGGTTGCAGTTCTAATAGATGGAACCACAAATAATTGCATTTTGAAGCCAGGAATAAAAATGCCACCCAAGACATGGGTGGCAGGTTACAAGACCATGATCAAATAGTTTGCATTGCACTAAGCACTCATCTGCAAACTGAAATACTGCAGGGCAAAGAACTACCAGCTAAATCAACCTCCCAAGTGTATGAAAGAAAATTTCAATGCTTTTTTTCTGTAACTCTGGATATAGCACCCGTTTGTAGCGTATGCATAGGCATATGACTAAGATTTACATTTACAGGCCTGATCCATGGCCCACTTAAGTCAATAAGAATCTTTCTTCAGTCAGAGCACGTCAGGGATTCTGCCCTAGGTTAGGGAAGATGTTTTCTGCATAGCTAAATGCCTTCTATAACAGCAAGCCACGATGGAGACTTATTACTGTGTGGAGCATGACAGGGTCTGGATTTGGGGGGCAGGCAAGACGAGGGGCTATTTTCCCCACACTGCAAGCTACGAAGTAAGACAGGATCTTTATTTATCAGGTCCTGCCAAGCTCAAAAGAACCCCTAGCAATCTATCTCGTGTTTCATCTTGCCTATACCTAACATGTTTTCCTCAGCAAACATTTTTACCTTGCCATAAGTTAGACCAAAATCACACTACCCTTCCCTAAATATTTGTGAAATGTATGGAAATGAGATGGAGCTAAGCAAGAAATAATTACTTCTTCACAGCAGTATCACTCAAGAGTGTTGGGCAGAAACAGCATGAGCTGTGACCATGCAAGTCAATAGAAAAGCTTCCAATTGACACGGGAAGGTCGAAAGCCATTGGACTTGCTCCGAGTTGTCAGAAAACAGCATATTGAACGAAAGCCACAGGAAAACCCTGGCAGGCAAAACTCAGTGCTCTCACATATAACTCGGCCAGGGTCTCCAGATTAACACTGCATCACTCAAAACCTGATCTGGCACAGCTAATAACCAAAAGTATTCTGCACTTTGTTCTTCATCTGTGTGGGAACTGCAGCCACACGGAGACTTCACAGTGTTGAGGATCTGTGTCCATTGACTTCTGAAAAGTCCATGCTGATAGCTTTTGATTTTTGTAGATCAGGAAGCTTTGAAAGGAGGTGCTCATTTAACTTGAATATTAGTGCATGTGTGCTCACATACACACACATACATATACATATAAATATACACATACATACATATAAATGTATATGCACAGAGCTCACATACATATAAATGTATA
>JAVCKT010033268.1:0-12915 GCA_032273925.1 Rhynchotus rufescens
TTCTGATCTTTGGCCTTGTTTGCTTTCTCCATCTTTTAAATAATCTGTGGTGCCTGCTCCTCTTGTAATCCATTTTTTCTCAGAAGATAATCACAAAGATAGATTCACCTTTGTAAAGCTTGCCCAATTTGCATATGCAAACCTGGGAAGCTTGGATTGAGGTAAAATTAAGACAGAGCATTACATCAAACATTCAATCTTGTAAAAGATATTGGAAAGAAAAGTAAATTGAGGAACTCTCTCATTCAAATCCCTTTTGTTACATTTCTCCTCTCCAAGGTGCATTATTGCTGAATAGAGGGGAAAAAAGTGCTTAGACCTGTAACACCTAGATACAGTAGTGCTTTATAAAGGCAGACATTGCAAATTGTCTAGCATCTGTAACACAGGAAAGTGAATCTATTTTTTTCTGTTTAAGAGGATGGTTTTGGAAAAAAATGTGGAAGGAATGGACATTGACAGGAAACTTCCTTTATGTGTTTTTGTGCAGGAGGTATCACATATTCTTGTGTTCTACACTAGCTGGCAGGAGTAAGCTTGTTATGAGTATGATGGCTGTATAAGGGTAGCTTTATACTTAAAGACACTGGACTTCTTTATAAATTTCTTCATAAAAATATTTTATGGCAGCTCCTTAAAGGGGACACACTCATATTAATAGTGCTGATGCTGGTCTAGGTATTTTACATTAACACAGTTTGTTCTCACCTTGTTGATAACTTGTTAAAAACCTTTAAAAATAAACTAATGAAAACTAACATTTAGACCAAATTGCTGTTTCTCTTTTTAGAGTTGGTTTTAAGAAGACTATTAGTGTTTCACAAAGCCTATGAATTCTGAATAACAGTTGTAAACTGTTCTAGCATAGTAAGTGTCACTTACTACATTCTCTTCGAAGAGGTGCTTGAGTTATTTATTACTTGGTTAATAGGACTGGAAACCTGTGAACTGCACGTGTTGTAAAGCTATATATATTTGTGCTTTTAGGAATGAGTATTGAAAGGGTCAAAGTACAATAATAATTTAAACTTTTACAGGACTGAAATCAATTGTTACTATATATAATACATCACAATTTCAGAGGGTTTTGTTTTGTTTTGTTTTGTTTTGTTTTGTTTTCGATACTGGGAAGCTAACAGTCTTTTATTTCAATGTGGTTTAATTCAGCATTTTCTTTTCCAGGTGGTTTGGAGTCACTGAAAAATCTTCAACAGTTAATCGTGGATCATAATCAGTTAATCAGTACAAAAGGTCTCTGTGAAGCACCTACTCTCATGCACCTAGATTGTTCTTTTAATCATCTTACGCAAGTTGAAGGCATTGAGAATAGTGGCCTGCTTCAAATTCTGAAGTTACAAGGCAATAACCTCCGGGAGGTAAAAAGCTTTGAATTAAATGTGATGTTTATTATACATACTTCTTTGTTACTGGTAATATTGTTCAGAATGTTGATTGTGAACTGGTTTGATTTCTTTTTTTTTTTTTTTCTTTCTTCTCTCTCTCTTTTTAGCGAGAAGTTTTTTTAAAGACACAAATGGCTGGTACTATAGCTAAGTATTTGCCTGCTCCTAAGCACTTTAAAAATTGTCCCCAGAGCATTTATATTTTATAGCAAGTAGTCTTCAGGTTGTGTTATACAACGCTGATCCTCTGTTTGTAATGTAGAAAAACGTTACTATTGCTACAGAGAAGTAATAGCTTAGGTTTATTTCACAAATGCTGATTTTCCAAAAGTTGAAGTTTGTGTTGCAGCATTCAAAATAAGAAACTAGTTTGCTAACTGTACACTTAGTTATCTTTACTGACAATGAGACTCTCATGAATCTGTTAGAGGAAAACCTTTTTCAAAAAGAAGCATATAACTGCAGGCATAAAATAAAAGACTATGGCTCTCTTTAAAAAAATACATACTCGATATGCAATGCATGTAGAAGACATATAGAAATGTTTACAAGCTGGTATGTAGAAATTATATGTAACAATTGATACATATATAATAAGCAAATGATACATATGTCCAAAGTGTGTTTTCACTTGTATTACTTCACTAATGATTGATGAAAAGCATCTGGCAAGCATTCCATTATTGTTTCTCTAATTTAATATTAATTTTAAAATAACCTTGTCTTTTCAATTTAGCTTCCAAGACTGGAAAATCATGTTCTGCTAAGAGAACTGTATTTGGATGACAATAGCATCTCTTCTATGAGAACATTTTCCTTGTTTTGGTTGCCTTTGTTGCAGATTCTTTCACTGTCTCAAAATAGGTAAACAAAAACATTCTTCTGTTTAACAAAATCAATACAGTATTTAGCAATGTAACTCTCTCAATGTAACCAATATAATTCTGAATGCGCTGAAAATATCACCAGCGCAGAATGTCCAGTTCTTTGAAGAAAGGTATTTGACAAATAATTATGTTGTCCACTTATAGGTAAGAAAATTTGAAACAGCAGTTACTATGAAAAATACATTTTTTTATTAGATATTGTATAAAAATGTGTTTTGAGCATTGTGGTATTAAAACCATGGTGGCTTATTTTTCTCCTTACTTTAAAAGCTGTTTTGAGAATATCACTGTCAAACTTCATATTTCACAGCCAGCTTATTCAAAACAGACTTTGAAGACTATGTTAAATGTTAAATAAGAGTACAGACTAGAATGTTCATTGGTTGTTTTTATTTTACATATCTGATGTGTTAATGCCCCAAAAAACAACCTTTAATACTGCTTATTTGCCTTTTCTTCATTGTTATGATTCATTTTGAAAAGTATAAGTGGATGAATCAACAACCACAATAAAAAACTATACCGTGAGCTAAAGTATTACGTAATTAACTTTCTGTTCCATTTAATGAATTAAGTTCTGTATGCTTATGGAATTAGAATGACCAGATATTCAGAGCTAAAATCTTGCTTCTCCCCACTCTTTTATTTCTAATTGTTTTTTATTGTTTTAATTGAATATAATTTTCCAAGTTTTAGTAGTAAAATCAATTTTTATAATAGATTTGTTCATATGAATTGATTTTTTTCCATATTGTCAGTTTCATTCTGAATACTGCTGATCCCATTTCAATGCTGAGAATATCTCATTTTGAACCAACTGCTTATTGCTTCTGTTGTAGCTGGTGAAGGGGAAGAGACACTTGTGGAGTGTGACTCATCTGAAATTTTTAGACATCTATAGTGAGATTAATTAAATCCTACAAATATCTGTTCATCTTCACAGACATGTAACAGTCTAGATGACCACCTCACATGTAGGTGTCTACATTTAAGCAGATGAACCCCATCCTATGCAGCAAAACCAACTAGCTTTGAGTTTGGAAGGAAAAAAAAAAATCTCTAAGTCTGAATCCAGTTATCATAAAGGATGTTCTTTACAGAAAATTTATTGCTGTTTGAGTATATAAAGTTTATATAACATTATATAACTTCTCAGATTTTTTTTTAAGTCATTTCTAATGAACTAACAGGCATGTAAACTCTTTGATGTAAATAGAACTTGGTTTCAAGTTGCTGGGGAAGGGGATTTTAGTTCTGGAGCCTGGAGAAAGTGCTTCCTCCTTGTGACTAATGAGAGCATTACCTGCTGAGTGTTAGATTCTAAATTAAATAAATATGACTAATTCAGAATATTAGATAAAAATACAAGGCTATATGCATGAATTTAATAAATTGTTTGGATATTGATTTGTTTATTAGATAATAGTTTTTTTGTTTGTTTTCCCTGTTGATGTTCTCTCTTTCTTTTTTCATCTTCCCATAGAACACACACTAGTGTGGCTGTATCTTCTTGCAGTTTCCTGCTCAATCCCCAGTTTGTTTTTTGCTAATGTTGAGATGTGGCTGAACTGTATGTAATAAGATGTTTTCAAAATTGCTTGAAACTTGGGTTGGCTTGCCATGGAAACAATGTAATTAGGACAATAGCATCAGGAATACCTGGAGCGGTGCCTCTAGATCTTGGTTGTGCTCGACTGACTGCTCGCTCTGTCTCTTACCTGTCCCGTGAGCTTAAATTTTTTATTCTCTGTCGAACTGCTTTTGCTTTTCCAGTAGCCAAGGTGAGATGCAGTGTTTGGACAGTTGACTTCCATCAGCAAATAAGATGTTTTGCTAGTAATATGTTGATATGTTGATGATAAACACGTTGATGCATTGATAACAACATAAACAAACATATTTATACTGAAAATAAATACAACAAAAAACACCACAATTTCATTTCTTTCCTTTATGTTCATTCCTTATCTCAAATCTGTGAGGGAAGCTGGACAAGATAGCATTAAGTGCAGATTAAAAGCCTGAAAATTCCTAGCATTTCAGTAGCCTGGTCTGTTACACTCACTTTATGTACACTTATAAGCAGCTCCATATGTGTCTGCTAGAGCATAAGTAACTCGATGTTCTATATAGAAACAATGAATGTAATGGAGTAAGCTGTTGAAAGAAAAGCTGTTTCTTTGCTTTTATCCTACAGCTAGTGCGATTTTGTGATTTTTGGGGGATGATTTTTTTTTCTGCATATGCACTGAGAGCCATTTCCTTTTTATTGATTGCACAAAGCCCATATAATAGCAATGCTGACAAGCTGTGGTCTTCCTAAAAGTACTGTGAAAAAAATCTTACATTAATTTATAGTTTTTTTATTATTATTTCTGACATTCTTCATCGGTATCATAAAGCAGAAACTGATAAATAAAAAACAATTCTGTTTTAAATCTGCAATGTAACAAGCAGTTACAATAGAACTGAATAACATGTACTAAGTAACTCCTTCAAATATACCAATGGCAGCTATTTCACCACTGCTGCTTTTATCAAGAGTGTTTTACTATGACTTTCACATACCAAGCATATACTCCATCCATGCAGTAGCTACAGTAAATTATGTTGGCTTTATCACTGTGGAAATGCGGCTATGAAGATTTGTGTTCTTCTTTATAACAGATGGAGAACACAGGCATTAAGTTAGTTTATAAAAGGAACGCTTTTGATTTTTGTTAAAGCCTTTTTTTTGTGGGAAAAATCAAACCTTGCTACTAGCACAAAAATGAATATGTATTTAATATGGATTAAAAGATCCTGTAGTATTTATATACTTGTAATCCAGGTTAATTATTTAGCTTCTTTGCTAATTGCTTTTATATAAAAAAAAGTTTTACAAAGAGTTTTAAATCAAGCTACTGTTGAGATAGCCAATACATTTTTATGTGTAATTTCAGAATAGACAAATTTCTGTGTCTCAAAATTTCTGCTTTAATGTGGCAAGGCTCACTTTCTGTTATCTGTAGGGTGATATGAGGGTGGTAGGTGAGAATTTAATTTAAAAAATTGAGATCAGCTGCAAAAATTCCATTTTGAGCAAGTGTTGAGAGGTGAGGTTTGGATGGACAGGGTCATAATCTTTGTGAACATGGTGCTCATATGAATGTTTTACAACTAGATATATACTATTCTTAAATGGCTTGAAAAAGAAATGTTAAAAGATAAGCTCACCATTTTCTTAATATATATTGCTTTTGTTATTTCAATTCTATTACAGAATATTTGTGTTTTTAAAACAATATCTCAAATGAGTGAGTTGAGTTCATTGTCATTGCAAGCCATTATGTTTTTGTTTGTATTTTTCTGGAGTCATCATTTTTCTGAAGGCATTGGATATCAAATTCAGTCAGTCATGAACAAATTTAGATACCATACTTTTCTTTTTCTTTAGCAGATGGGATTTTTTTTTGATTTTGAGTAATTCTTTGCTGACAACATGCTTATCTCCAAGAGTCTGACACCAATACTGTTGAAGTATTGCATGCCTAGTTATTCAAGAAACAAGTAGCTAATTGAAAGAGCTCCTTTATTATGACTGACTGATTCCTGTGGACATGGTGAATATTCTAAACAAAAATGTTGTTTTTACTTTTAAAGAATGCAAAAGATATATATGCACTAGTTGAAGATCTCCGTCAATATAAAATTCATTCTTAATTATCTTGCCCTCTTTCCGGCTAACCTCCTCCCGATATCTTTTTTTTTTTTTTTCTGGGAAGAAGCAAACACACAGCAAAATCTGGCCCATTCTGAGTAGTGATTGGTATACACGTTCTGAAATGCAGTCTTTATTTTCTCTAGTATATACTTGCAAGTCTAGTCTCTTAAATGTTGTTTTCTGTTTTCAAATTTCTGTGGTTATCTATGTGTTGTCCTTAAATAGGAGCAGAAAGAGGAAGCCTTAACTTTCTTTTTTTTTTTTTTTTGAATATCTTTTACTTTTGTGTCTTCTTTGTAATTTATATCTCATATGCCCAGGGCTAATGTGACAAGGTCAAGTCGTATTAAGTTTTCAGTAATGTCCTTTGTCTTTCTGGTTTGAATTTTCGTAGGAGAAAAATTAACAAAGAATGTCAGTAAAAGGATAGCTATAGGATGACGGGGAAAAGGTCTAAGTCTCATAATGCCAACGGCAGACAAGGGGAATCCAGTGATTAAATAGGATTTCTGAAGCACCACAGCCTAAAATGACAAAGACCCACCTACCTAGCATGCTATAAATAAAAACTTTGTCATTGTCTTACGTAGGAAAAAAGATTCTGCAAAAATTATGCTTCAGTCTCTTGTACCAAATACAGTTTTTTATTTTCCAGAGAAATTATTAATCTATAATCCATTGATGGCTTTTCAGTTTGTGTGGCTTTAGTGTTTGCCACTGATATCTATATTGATATAGCCGCTATGAATAGTAAATATATTTATCTACTACTTGTCATTAAAAACAATATTTGTAGTACCCATCTCTAATTACGAGGCTTAATCCTTTTTACACTTAATGCTCCATAGCTTCTTGATTCCCTAGAAAACAGTCCGGGAGGTAGGAGGACTGTTTTAAAGTACTGTTTTTTTTTGTTTTTTGGTTTTTTTTTGGAGAAGCATAATGACACATATTTATTTGAGTTCATATCTGTTTTTCCAAATCTACAATTAAAATGTTCTGTTTTCATATAGAAATTTTGCTTTGTCATGTAAATGTGGAAATTAAATGAATTTTTTACCAGATTTTGTGCATATTTTCAACAAGGATAAAGAATCTACAATCAAAACTAGGTTTGGATTTTATGAACAAGACTTAAACCCTCTCTGACTTTCAGCTCTCTGCCTTTCAGCTGGAATTTCTCTATTGGAGAGCAAGACATAGTCACACATTACAGCAGCAAACAAGCATTTTTGGTTCTGACCAGTTTTAAGTTTGTTGATTAAATAAACTTAATTTTTTCAAATGGCCACATTCTTGACCATAAGAATTTTTGTTTTACTACTTTCAAAATCAGTTACATATTGCAAAGAAAAGTAATATTCTTACCATCAAAGAAAAGTAATATTCTTACCATTATTATTAACAATTACAACCACAGACATTGTGCCATTCTCCTCTGAGGCTTCTTAGGGCTCGTTGCTCCGTAAATGAAAAAAGTTACATGAAAGTGATTTAGTTGATTTAGTATGTGTTTGTACATAAACATTCTAGATTTAATTGAAGACTGGTATTTTACATCTTGATTTTTTTTCCCTTTCCTTTTCATATTTAAGCAAGAAGAAAATAAATTTTTAATCTAAAATGTAGTGTTTGGAAACAGCATTGCCACTCGCATGATTTCAACATATTCTTAAGTGCACCACTGCGAGTTTGTAAGCAAACAAACCTTTCAACAATACCATATACTATAAATTTTAATAGTAGTGATAATACACACTTTATGGTCCAACATAGCCTATGCCCAGGCCATTGTTATCTCAGTTTCCTTATATGCACTTTGCAAAGCTGTCGATACGACTTTTGTCATAGTGTTCCACTGCTTTCCTGATGTATTATGTAAGGAAAGCTCTTATATGCAAGAAGAGCATTTCCATATCTGGCAACTAATTGACAACATGTTACGGAAGTAGTAAGGCATAGAAAACATTAAAAAGGCATTACAGGAGTGTGCAGTCTTGATCTGTTAGGAAATTGAATTGTGACAATTTTTTTTTTAGCCTCTAGGAAAGTGATGTGAGTAGAGAAGAGAAACAAACAAGCAAAAGTTAAGAGAAATTTTAAATGGAGGAAAGAGGGAAATGATATTTAAAAATAAATATAAATAATAAATGGTGGAAGTGTTAGATGTGTGCTTGTTCTGGTGCCTAAAGGAAAGCCAATTGCATCATTTGTAAACTTTACAAGACTGCAGATCCATTGAAGTGAATGTAAGAAAAATGGAATAAAATTTTTGCCAAAGAGAACAAAACATTAGTGAGTAAGTAACAAAAATTAATCATCTGAGTTAGTGCTACTTAAAAGATAAAGAAATGCTTTCAAGTTACAGAAAGAATTTCTGTAATTAATTGTAGCACCCTGGATAGCTAAATGAGTATTTACCCACATAAATGAATAAATTCCCCTACCTGCAAATGATTCTGCTGCCTACCCCTTTGTGAACTGCTGCTGTTTTAATTGAGAAAGACTGTTCTATTTTATTTGTAGTTTGACTGAGCTTGCACCTTTAAATTCATGTGTATCTCTGGAAAAGCTGGATATCAGAAATAATTGTTTGTCAGGTGAGTTGTGTAAAAAGAAACAAAAATCTCTCTAAAGATAAAGCAAATCCCATCTGAACAAGAACTTTCTAAATAAAGTACCATGTTTGTTGAGTCTATGTGTGCAAATATTATTCAAAATATATAATATAGAAGACATGCCGATATTTTTCAAATATGGATATTATAAATAGTAGCAGTACAATATAGCACAATTGCTTCATGGTCTTGGTATGTTTTATTTGCATATAAATTTTAAGCAGATGCAGTATAAAGGTTATGATTCCATGCTCAATTTGATATTTTTTTTCCTAATACTATACAGACCTAAAAAGTGTAATCGTATGGTTAAATGGCTGCCATAAACTAACTGAGTTGTCACTCAGTGGAAATCCACTTCTCCAAGAAAGGACGTGGAGGTAAGAAAATTTTAATTTACTAGATAGAAAAATGAAATTTGGCCAAAAAAATAGAGGAATACAAGTATTTTTTAAGTTATTTAAATATTAAATAGAAGGATATTACCAAAATACATTTTTAGTGCGAAGTTATGTCACCAAATAAATGTATAGAGTCGGTCTTCAGCTAATTTTATGCTACTTTAAATGTGCTGTCTGGGAGAAACTGGAGACATACCACAGCATAACACAGGCTTTCAGAGCTGCATTTGTTTGACAGTAATTTAAAATAATACATAAAGGAATACATTAATTGACATTAACTTTACCTTTCTTCGGAAATTTCTGTAGATGTCTAGGCAAAATATGTACCAGCAGCATCTAAAACTACATAAAATCTGTTTTATAAGCTGAATCTATTTTATAAGATGAACTTTCCATCATCTGCATTTATGCAGATAGATATTTATATAAAAGATCTTTTGTTTCTTTGCTTTGTGCAGAGTCAACTTTACTCAAATATATGTGTGCAAGGACTCACGTGAAAATTGGGCTGGTTTCAAAACACCTTCACCACAATTCTTCCCCCTTTATGCAATTCCAGTTCCAGAGCTTAATGCAAAAAATTCTATTAACAATCATGCAAATTAAAAATGGAAAAAAAAATCCCAAGAGTCATTGTGGAAACATAGTGCAAAATTGCCATAAGAAACCTTTACCTGAATCTTCTAGACTTTTTATATTCAAAGATCTTTAGTTAAGGAAGATAAGTTAGTTAAACAACAACAACAAAAACTACTTCTGCAGTTCCTGTTCTTACAAACATTAGGACTGTATATTAATGTGATTTTATGGTGATATTCTTTCCTTCTTTCTCATTCTTAATCTACCAGAAAAAAATGGGAAAAAAAAAAAAAGAATCTGTGAAGGGACCTATAAAAAAACAGTTGACAATTTACTCTGATGAGTAGGGCTCCTATGCCTTGAGTTTCTTGGTCTTTGCCTTACCAAACAAACATTACCATGCAAATTTTGCAAACATTAGAGTTTGGCACTTCTAAATAAAGAAAAACAGTTGTGTTTTCTCCCAAGTTTATTATCATTCTCCTTAAAGGTTTTCTCCAGCTTAGAATACAATTCTTTTAAGTCTCTCTTTTTTTATTTATTTATTTTTTTTTAATTTTAATGGGTTTAGAAAGATTAATTAGGTCATTTTAGTTCAATATTTTCTCTTCCATTTACAAATAGGAATATGTACTGGGCTGATTTGGTACAGACATTTGTCACTCAGTGATTTTGCAGCATACATATTGCTTCATCTCTGTTCTCCTTCTGAAACAGTGAACAAATTTAAATTGGCAGGTTTACTGTTTTACATGTGTTTGAATTACTGAAATCCTTATCAGAGGCCAACAGAACACTTTTTTGATAATTCCAGCAACTGATAACCATAGAAAAGCTTTTCAAAAATCAGTTTCATTTCTATAAACATATTTTTTGAATAATTGGTTATAAGATTATGTTTTAAATGCAAAGATATATGAAATACATTCATATAATTAATCATATCTCTGAGATTTCGATGTTTCTAGTGATTCTAACCTATATTTTTAATTCTAACCTATATTTTTAATTTCTGCAAATGCAGAAATTATGAAGATGATATGTGCCTTCTTTGTGACTCTATTTTTTAAACTCTCTGTCCTTTTATGTGTTCCTTTTTTTTTAGCATGAATTCTAGTGTCTGACTTTGTCTCCTCAGTTTACCCCATTTCGTTTACCTTCAGTTACATTAGCCTTCTCTCTGAGATTTTGTCTAATGCAACCTCTATTACCTTATTTTACATTTCACTACAATATCTGCATAGAAATATGACCATCCATTCATCTATTTCTCCTTTACTTTAGTCTACTCTGATTTTATTCTTTCCAGTTACAGAATGTTCTCACACTGTTTATTTGTCCTTCTCTTGGACCACTAATTCCTCCCTCTCCATCTATAGCTTCTGAAAGTGTTTTTCATTTTGCTTTGTTGTCTTTTGTTGTCCTGTTTAGTCCCTTCCATCACTGCATCCACCTGTTTAAGAGACTTCCTACAATGGTAACTTGAAAAGGAGTAGTGCATTCCTGCCTATAGTGAATGTATAGAGGAATCCTTAGCTTTGCATCTTCAAAGGGAAAAAAATAGATTAAGTATAAGCAGAAATTAATGGTTAGTTCTGTTCTGGTAGGTGAAGTTTAAGTTGTTATTCTGAGAAATTCATATTTCCACCAGAAATTAAGTATTCTTACGGTTACAAGAGATGCAGGCGTAAAAGTAATACTGCTGTTCTTTCCCCTCCAGTAACATACCATATGCATCTCAAACTTGAGGAACTTGTCCTAGAGACTATTACATGTGTCAAAACTAGAAAGGAAACTTCCCCTGTATAATGAAGCACAGTCATTACAAACTCTGAAATGAATAGTTGTGCTAGAATTGAAAAATTAAAAAAAAATCAAATTTGTTTTTTCCACTGAAATACAAACCACAGATTTATGCAAGCCTCTTTTTTTATCAGAAATGTTTTTAAAGCTTTTTAAAGGATAACTTTATAAATAAATATATATGCATTTCATTACAATGGACTGATGTTTGTCAAATATAACTTTGTGAATAAAATTCAATGACTGTGACCATATATTAAGTTCACATTTGCATTGATTTAATTTCCACTATTGTACAGAACTATTATTTCACTTGTAACCTAGAGGGGAAAGCCTTTCTGAATTCTAGTTTAAGTATATGAACTGACACCTTAGATTTCCTTTAGATTGTTTGACCCAGTAGAGCTTTTATGATTAAACAAGAGATTCATTTATCTAGAGGATTTAAAGTATGTGGTGCTATAGAATATGGATTTGCTGAATACAGCATTGACTGTAACTTCAGGCAATGTGTTCTAGTGAACTTTACATAACCCCTTGATACCAACAAAGGAATTAGCTGTAAAATTTCCTGATCGTTTTTGTACTTTCATGTTCGGCCAGCGATAACACCAACAAAAGCAAAGTAGTAAGAAATTGCTTTTTAAAAATTAAACCCTGGGATCAGTCTGAGCACTCCTAGGGGAATGTGTTTCAATGCCATAATGATTTATAGAGCTTCTTAAGTGACAGAATATTCACCAGGAAGTTTTCACTAAATGAAATATTGACTCAGCCCTTCACCAGGAGAAACCCAGCTGGAAAAACTACTGTTGAGATCCCTTAGCTCTAAGACACAATACTTCTAGTATCAATCAACATGATATGACACTTTTAAAAAATGTATCGCTATGAATTATCAGCTCTGTTGTTCAGAGACTATCTAAAACCCTAATTTTCTTCTGAATATCTTTCATTCATTGTTATCCTACAGTAATGGGCAATGAAGACAGAAAGATTTGTATTTGCATTAAGTAGCATTCTATTTTAATAAGCCAAATTTTGGAATATTCTAATTCCGTTATAGAAACTTTCTCTATTTTGAAACCTAATGTTACCCTTTCAACGAAATCATCTCTTACTACTGCAGAGAATAGTCAGGTGGCTCTAAAATTTTTTAAAAACCTTAATCTTTTTTTATAACAATTTTTTAAACATTGTTCCCTTTTAGAGGAACAGTAAATATTCATGTGTGTTATTTAAAATTAATTCAGTGAAATTATTGTGTGTTGACATACTGATTTTAAGTTTTCTGCAGTCTTACAACTTTAAACAAAGTTGAACTAACGTGATATATGTGGAACAAAGTTGCAATACCAGACTATATTTCACAATAACCTAAAAGAGCCTCAATAATAATATTTCTTAAAATGCTCAGTGTTTCTTGTATGTATTTTTTAATACTGATGGCCCTGATTGCCCTTTTCTTAATATGTTATCTCTACTGCTATCCCTTTCTCTAACCTGCCTGAGCTTAAT
>JAVCKT010033271.1:1503-34178 GCA_032273925.1 Rhynchotus rufescens
TCACATTTACAACAGGGTCAAAATGCACTTCAGTAAATTCCCAGAATTACTGAAATAAGATTAAGAGGTAAGATTAAGAGGATTGAAATTCTTGATCTTGCACAAATTTCAATGTTGTAGGGCGAGAAGGATCATATAATTTCCTCATAAAGGAGCTCCTACACTATTCCTGTCTCTCCTGTTTGCTTCTGTTTATTTTTTTTCCCAGTGCTGCAAGTCTCAGATCTACCCAATCAAGCTGGGAGCGAGGTCAGATCCTTCAAATAACCTCAGTGGAAAAATAACCCTCCAGCAAGAGCAAGCAAGAAAGTCTGAAAGTCTGAAGAGGCTTAAGACTTAATTTCAAGAACCTTTTATTATAGTTGTTGTTGTTGTTGTTATTATTGTTATTATTATTTCTATGTTCCTCGTGGTTGTTTTCTTTATTTTCTTCTCCTCCCTTTCCTTACCTTCATTGATGCAAAAACTGGGTTAGGTACTGTTTGGTGTCGTGGGTGAAAGACTCTTACTCTCCTTAGATGATTAAAAATGTAATGGACTTTCTCCAAAACAGTTGAGTTTTTCCCATGTTATGCACCTCACTGACATATTACTGGAGGTCAACTCTTTTCTGCTTTAATACATAGCTAATTGCATTATCACTTTGTATCAGGCAAAGGAGCAGCTAACAGTACAAAGTTTGGGGTCAAGTGAAATCTATCTGAGGCTTTATGGGTAATTAGGTTAGGTTACAAGAGTCAAGTGAATATTCATTAGTTGCAGGATGAATACTCAGCATGTAATAGAAATTTGCATTTCTACATGCTCCCAAACTTAATTCATGACTGATATTGACATAACAATTATATTACAGGTACTATTTTCTTCCAAACAAAGGAAAACTTGATTTGTAATAACCTTTAAAGCATATCATCAAAACTTTCTAAAGGAATGACTTCTTTAGAAATGTGGCAGAATTAACCCTACTTTCTGTCACTGCTATTGCTGACCTTTTTCTACCAATTTTAGGAAGGACATATTATGTGGAATAGTGAAAGTTCATAATGTGTTAAATAACATCCTTTCATTTTTTTACAGTGCTTGATTGGCATATTCATGTCTGCAACCTTTATATCACAACATATACTCTTAAAATTCTGAAAATGATTGCTCATAACATTATATAATATATAATTGGAGTGTGTGTATATATAATGTAATATAATATATATATAAAATATTATATATATACATATAATATATATAATTATTATTCAGTGTATTATTTTATTATATTATATTGCATTTCATTAGTTTAGTATCACATATTCCTCACCTCTTTCAGCTATTATCTCTTACACCAATTGCTTATATAGATTTCATTAGTACTAACTCTGTGTCACAATTTCACAATTTCATTGCTATACATACTTCCTTAAGCAAAGAATAATACAGCAGAAGACCAAACAGTACAGAAAATACATAAACCAAATTTGAGGTGAAAATATAGGTAAGAAAAGTTGCCCCTTTTCCAGAGCTAAAAATAAATGTATCCATATCTGTTGTAGTTGGGGACCTCGGCAGTCTTTCATTTTTGAGTTACAATCCTTTCCATAGCCTATGCAGCTCTTCACACATGCCAAGACAAGATAGTAAGACAAGTCTGTTCAGTGCTGAGTAGACAATTAGGGGCCCTTTCTATGCTTCCTAACCCATAAAATGCAATGAATAAATAAAATCTCATATCAAAGCCAGATTATCTTCATCACTTTGGAAGAGACCAATAAACAATAGGTGTTCTTCTTTGGATTGCTTGAATATAACTTCAAATTTAAGTGTTCGGAAATATTCTAATTCTAAGTGGGCCGAAACTTTCTGATTGAATTTGAAAGAACATATGCTCAATATATACATATGATTTGAAATTTTTAACCACTGAAGTCAATAAAGGTTAGTCACTGAATTTCAGGGGACCAAAATTTTGCCAATAACATTTGTCTTCAGCTTAACAGCAAAGATTTTTTATTATGTTCCATCCATGGAACAAAAGAGAATTTGCGTTGTAATTTGCCATTTATAGCCAACATATTTTATAATTCATTACATGTAAAAATAATTGGCATATTAATAGAGTCACAAACACACTTATACACAGAACTGGAAAATGGTGAGGAAATTTTTACTTCCAGAAAGCCCACACTTTCATCAGTAAAATTTCTGTAAATGCACTTACTCTCTCTTTATCTTCCAATCTGTCTTGAATAAACTGTCACATTCTAGAACCCAAATTTAATAGTCAGTAGGAGGAGTATGAAGTGTGCTCTGATGCCATTTTTTTGTATCATCTTATCAATAGGTCATCACAATCCTTTATTTGTTCAATGAAGGTGCTGAAGAAGACTAAGAAATAGACCTCAAAATCAACCCATTCATTATTTAGAAAGTTATTTCTGATTATTACAATACTTGGACGTAAACCGTATGATTTGATTAAAGGTGTCTTAAATTTGAAATGAGTTACAATCTCATTGCAAGCAATAAGATTCTCTCCGTAACTGTACTTCTTCCTCAATCCACTCTATAAAAACTGTGAGATAGATGCTCATGAATTGCAAGGCCAGAAAAGATCCATGAAAAACAAAAACTATTGCAGCTCACCTTTATGCACAAGTATTCCTAAATAGAATTTTCCTGCGTTTCCTACATATACATCTTCCCTTTCACATTAGTGATACTGAAACCATTAATAACAGTAGCAATATGCAGCAAGAAAGAGTTTGCATCTTGAAAAGTCCACTTGGCCACTTGCATCTTCACAGAAGATCCAGATATCTGAAGTTATTGAGGTAGAAAGGAAAAAAGAGAACAGAGAAGGTAAATTATTTTCCAGTTTATATAAATTCAATGAAGTAAACGTGCATAGGCAATAAAACCTTAAAGGCATTTTGTGATATATAAAAAAGAAGTCCTTTCACTAGGATCTTTCCAAAATACCAAGTTCACACTCTCTGGAGCAAGGCATTTCATGTACATGCCACTGGAAATATTCATGTTTGGGAATATCTACACATTTGACAATATATCTAGTTATGGACATGATCCTGTGGCACTGTGCTCTGTGACCCGGAGGTGAAAAGCAGGAAATAAAGGGCCTCGGCAACAGACACAGAAATTTTGGGGGCAATTTTGCTTAAAACAATTGTTTGCAAAATGTACCAGGAAGCTATTAAATCTGTTTGCAGAATTTTTCTTTCCCATAATTACAAAAGAATCTATTTCCTTTGCAAAACTCAGTTAATACAAGTTTTCTGATGCGGAAGTAGGGAAAAAAACTAACATGCCCTATAAGTCCCTTCACTGACTTACTTATCACTCTAATGCTTTATCATTGTCTCATAGGACAATTTATCACTCCAAATTTTCCATCATGTTCTGCTTCAGCTGCTGAAAATCAGGTCATCTACTCAGGGAACAGTAAGTATACCCTGTACAACTTGCTGGCCAGATATATAGTTCAATTAGTGAACTTTAAATATTGAACATATGTATCAGTTCATGTAAATGGTCATCCCTCTAGCATCTGAGTATGACAAAAGCAATTATTTGTTCTCAGAAGGTATCAACATGCCACTATTATACAGGCAACAGAGAAAAGTCAGATAAGGCTCACCCTAAGTCACAGAGACAATATACATTGAGCATTTTTTTCCTATGAAGAAATAACTCCCCGCTAAACACCAAAGTGGTAAAGGAATGAGATAATATGACTTTTTTTTATTCTGCTAAATTTTGTTTTCCTGTGTTTCCCGTGTACTGTTAGCCCAGATCAGAGTAAGGACAGAGTGTTCTTTTTCCTTTTATTTTTTCTTCATTTTTGTGTTAGAATAGAGCTTTCAGTGAATCCTTATTAACAGAATGGCTTCTTCTACATGCTCCACTTACCATGCAAGTGCCCAACAAAGCCAGTGTAGAAACTCTGTTGAAGGGAAACTACTCAGCAGCTCCTCAGGTTTCTTACTAGAGTTAATAACTCGAGACAGCCTGTGCAGCTGTTAGGAGAGGACTACACAGCTTGGATACACAGTGAGGCATGAGAAATATAGTATTCTCAAAGCAGCTGAACAGCCTAGAGTTTGTTATCATACTTATGGCCAATTAAAACCTTTTTAGGGCAGAAAATAGAGATTTTAAACCCATTTTAAATTTTTTATTAAAAACATTTTTTTAATGTGCAGCCTCTCTGCTCTTGAAAAGCTTTTCTTCAAATCTCACATTAATCTTACACTGGTCAAATCAAGTGGAACTTCTTTTGATTTACATTGGCATAACTGACATCAGCGTCAGGCCCTCTGTCTGTATTGTAAGCAAGTCATAAATGACCATTCTTCATGGTCATATAAAATGATACATAGATATTGGTACAAAAAGAGGTCTCTTGGCACAATCATTACTTTTTCCATTTTCTGTAGACAAACAAACCCATAAAACAGAACTGACAGATGTTACAACCCAAGGAAATGAAAGAGAAAACCCCACAGTCCAGTAGAACTAAGAAATCCTAAATAAAATAATTCTGTGACAACCTCCTGGAATACACCTCTTTGTATTCCAAGACTTCCAAAATATAAAAAAAAAAAAAAAAAAAAGAAAAAGATTTCTCCATATGCTGTCCCTAATATAAATGCATGCTGTCAGGTGTAACAAAAAGTTTCAAGGACACTTATTTGGATTGCGCAGTAAAGTTTCCTTCTATTTCTTTTCCTTCCTCCAGTCTAACATGTCTTAGTTTTGGTTTGATTTGTTTATTTTTTAAATACTTCCTGATTTTTGCAAGAGCTTAACACATGTATTAATAAAACTTCCCATCCTCAACAATCAAAACAACAATGTGCACATTTCTAGAGACTATATCAGAAGATGTTGTGACTTAAAATTGATTTTACAGTAAGTAAAAGCCACAGGAACCAAAAGATTTATTTTTTGTTGATATTATGACCTCAGATTCAGCCTTAGCCACATCTGACTGTAGTTTGAAACCTCTGAAGTATCAGCACTCTTTCTGAAGCCACTCTCAACTCAGAGGGAAAAAAAATGCAGCTTTTTCTTTGAAAATAAGCCTTTTCAGAGATGTATGCACAGGATAGAAAGATTTACCAGATTCTCTGATTTGAGACTGGTTTCAAAAGCAGAGATTTCAAAGACTCCACTTAATAGGTACGATGGCTCAGGCTGAAGTTGAAAGTGCTGGTTTCAGCATTGCTGGAGGTTTTAAGAATATAGGAATTAATAATGGATTATACTGAATAAAACACAAACAGCACACAACGATCCTTACACTGACAAAGAGGTTTTCCTGCTTTTCCCCTATCCTGGGGCATATGCAGCTAAGGGAGACAAATGCAATACATATTCCCACCCATGAATTAATGTGTCATAACTTAACAACATCAAACCTCGTTAGTAAAGCTGAAAGCTGACTTTGAGATGGATTCTGCTTCAAGCTCTGCAGCTCTCTGACGTTCTGATTTTGGACACCTTCATATTCAATTACTGAATGTAAGATTTTTAAAGAGAAACCTGGAAATACATGCATTTCTGTTTGCCTGTGTTTTTGCATCTGCCTCCTGTCCAGTCCTGCTGTCTTCCTAGCTATTAATTTAAGCAATAAAAATGATTGGAAGCCAATGATACAGAAATATCATTGCAAAAACAGAGCCAAGCAAGCAAGTTGTCACATCCTTGTTCCATTGTTTATTCAACCATAAAACAGATACACAGACCTTCCCAGTAAAAAAAAAAAAAAGAAAAAGAAAAAAAAAGAGAGCTATTGTAAGATTCAATTAATGTTTTTAAAGTGGTTTAGGATGCTGAGTAAATTGAAGATAAGCACAGAAGAAATGGTGCATACATGTTTATATGTGTTTAAAATCTGTCTCTACAGCTTTTAAACTTGCTACGTTCTGGATGCTTTGCAATACTTGAGCAACGCAAAGGAGCCATAAACCTGACTTAACCAACCAGTTAAGCTACATTAACGGGTACTTCTATCCTTGTAGTGGATGCCTTGGGTCATCAGATTAATTCAAAGCAGTTGGAGTAAATGAGAGAAAGAAGCCTATGAAGTAGGTAAGATCCTTTAGAGACTGATCCAAGTAGGTAAAAACCTTTAGAGACTGATCCACCTCCAATTGGCATCAGTAATAAGATTCTCATTTGTCTTAAACTGCTGATCATAATTACTCTAATTTAATGGAATGCATCAGCCATTTATTTTCCTTTGTCCTTTAGTGCTGACCTGAAAAGTTGTTTTTGTTCTACTTAACAGGTAGCAACTTCTGTAGGACTATTTCATTGTAGGACAAGTTTTCTTGAATGGGTTTATTTTTGCCTGAAATTGCTAAAACAGATAAAGATACTGCACTTTTTAAAAGGGATGAAATTCTCCTGTAGTGTTGATGGGATTTCTGCTGTAAAATTCTCAGCCATATCGTTGGTTTCTTTCAATGATGACTGAGTAATTCTCTATTACTGATGATACATCTTGAGTGATTTGGGTTTTGTGGCAGTTCCAGTGATGAATGCCTAATCTCTTCACTCTAGCTTATGTTCTTTCTTATTTGCTTTCTGTCTCATGCCTGCCATTGCATCCTTTGCAGAGGCCTGCCAGAAGCTTAGTGAAGCTGACTTTGCTCTCCCCTCCTCTTCCTCTTGCTAATCACTCAAATCCGGAAAGCTTCTTCAGACTAGCATAAATATTGTAAGAGATAAGCAAGCAGAAATGACAAGACTCTTATTTTGGTCAAGTTTCTATAGCCTTCAAAATTATGATGGTGCTTTTCACTGGGGATTTTTAATGATAATACCTAGGTCCTAAAAACTCATGTCTAACATGTTTTTCTTACTCATAACACCCTAATTCCTCTTGGTCTTTCCACTTTCTTCCTGCTGTTTTGGGTCTAATATGTCTACACTGAAAATGAAGCTGCCAAACAGCTTTCTACAGCATTTGCTAACCTAGCTATACTAGCTTTTATCTTTAAAATTGCATTAATATGTTAAATCTCATCTTTGCAATGTTCTTAATTTGAGGATTTTTTAATCTAAAGTTAAAGATACAATACAGTTTATGTATACTTCAGAAAAGCCAGATTACTGGCTTACAGTTCTAGCTTTTAAAAACAGTGGAGTTTTGTTTTAGTTCTGGGCAGCTGCACAGCTGTCAATCAGAAACCTTGTTATACATGGATCTGATGTCAGATCAATATTTGACAAGATTTTTGACTGGCAGTACAAATTGTTAGACATGGATATGGTGCCACATCCATGTATAACAAGGTCCATATAGAGCAGCTGAGTGATCGAGTTCTGTCATTCACAGATTATCACAGCACTTAGAGCAGCTCCCTGAGATGCCAGGAGCTGAGTAACTACATCAGGATGAATGAACAATCTACAACCAGAAGAATGTCATCTGTAATCCTAACCAAACTTCATTAAAATTACAAGGTTCAGATGAAGATGCTGAGAATCCTGGGGTGTTTCATTTTCCTTATTCACCATCACTAACAACATTTTTTATTCTTTCTCCTGTTGGATCTATGCAATACAGCAAATTCATGTTCTCCTTCCCTCCCACTAATGATATGGAAAACTATGGAGTTTACATTAAGGTGCTTAACCAGTGAAGCAATATATGAGTTACACTAACAACTGACAGATTATGAGGTGTGGTTCCATTAACTGAAAGGAGGAAGAAAGCTGTTTATGTGTCTTATATACATTTCAACCCCAAATTGAGTGACCATGAACATGCACAAAGCATACTTAAAAATCATCAGCTGCATAAAATATTGTTTTGCCATTTTTCTAGCTTATTATCTAGATTAAACTCTAAAGGCATTGGTGCCTTTGAGGATTGATAGAAATATGGCTTAGAAACACCGGTGCCTTCAGTGCCCACAGGTATACTCTGGGCTGTTCACAATCTTAGTTCTCACACAGCTGCAAGAGCTTCAGTTGAAAAGTAGGCTGTAGAAAGACCAGTACCAGTATTTCAGAAGTACGTTTCCCATGAAGAGAGATGCTGAGCTACAAAGAGAGGAACTAGGCAAACCTGGTTTCCTGCTGGTAGAATCTTAAAGATGGGTTTATTTGCTTAATATAGGTTATCTCATCATTTCAGAGATGCTCCAGTCTATATTTGAGATGCGAATGTGGAGCTGAGAGCCAGGACACATGGGAAGCAGCAGCTGGAGGTTAGAAGGGTACCCTGGCTACCTAAGACAGCTCTGAATAATCATGTGCAGCCAAGTGAATCACATCCTGGCTGCTTCCACTTGTCTATCAGAGGCTTTTCCACACTACCCATTATCAAGGACTGTATCTTTTCTCTGAACATGGAACACAAAGTGCCAATATCAGAATCACACTTAGTCCAGACTGCTGCTTACAGTCTAGTATTAATAGCTAAAACCTCCTAAGATACATTCAAGGGCAAGTCTTTGCCAATGATATAGTCTTTTTTTCTATCCTTCATGTTTTATCAGACATTAAATCTTTTACTGATGCAGGACTAGTTGTGTTCCAGAAATTTTTGAGAATTGTAAAAAAAAAGCTAATTTCAGCTTTAGGGTGAGGAAAAAAATGTAATCCACATATAAAAATAATACAAACTATAATTTTTATGAGCAATTAAGTATTATATATTGAAACAGCAATATGAATGACATTTAAATAGATAAATACTAGTTCTGGTGCTAAAAAAAAAAAAAAAAAAGAAAAGAAAGAAAAGAAAATGTGATCATAAAGGAGGGTTTTAAGGGCATTGTGAAAGTCAAGAGCCTGAGTTTACATCTAACCATGTTTTGTTTCTTTGTACTAGATTCAGCATCATATCTCAACTGTGCTCCACTGTCTTAAGAACAGAGCTGGATGTACACTGTTTCCTGACACGGAGGTTTTTGATCAAAACTGACTTAGAAAATAGTCTTCGTTTTGATCAAGAATATTAGAATACTCTCTGGAGGCCCCCTAGGTGAGCACACTGATCCAAGTAACCACTGATGAAGAGAAAAAAAAAAAAAATAGCTACAGAAAACCTATGTTAAAAAAAAACTGATGCTAGAGAGATGATTCAGTGCAGTGACACTTCATAACTAGAGCACTTTTTCAAAACGTTATGACATAAGGGAAGTAGCACAAGGCAATGAAAAGGCTATGATCCCATTAAGATGAAATATCTAGAGAAATTCATGTTGGTCCCCTGCTTGTGGCTTCTAATGTCAAGGCCAGGTACATTTGTACCTAGATGTCCCTGTTTTTAAAACAAAAACTTTCGTGAGTTAATATGGCAAACACAATTTCCTTTAATAGAGACTTACATATCTTGGCAAAATTACTTTATAGTAGTAGAATACTTCTAGTTTCACTTGACCCATTATTTCTGAATATCATACAGTTTAATAACACATGCATTTTATTACTCCACTAAATTGTGGAAGATACATTGACAAAATTGTTTTCTGTTACCATACCTTGTACTTCCACTGTTTGCTGACAATATATTCTATTTTAGTCGTTGGTTATGAATTACTTTAAGTCATCTGAGCTGCATGATCCAAAGATGTTCATATTTCTTCCCTTCCCTGATGGCAAAGAACTTCTTTCCTTCCTCATTCTTTTTTTTTTTTTTTTTTCTAAATTATAATTAGTGTAGAGGCTTGCCTCTCTGCTCATTCATCATTCCCACCTATTAGTCTTATCACTCCAAAGGACTCAAGAGAATTGGTTAGTAACATCACCAGTAACTCAACTTTGAAATAAGGCTAGCAAAATAGATAGGCTTACATGACAATTCTCTAGACAAAATATAATTGTAAAGAATGGGGCAAAGTCATAATGGTTCAACTTCTGTGAATCCTCTTCTGCTCCTCTCACCTTTTGATACTTCTGAAAGCAATTTTTGCTTTCAGTAGAAGACTGAAATTTCAAAGAAGACTGAATTTCAAGTAGAAGACAATAAACAGTAAGGAGAAATTTAATTTAATTTAGGTTAATGCTATCTGTGATGTTTATTTTAATAAATATTTATTACAATATTTTAAAGTAAGCATTTTGTCTTATCACCCTTCCAAGCTCTGATGTAGAAAATGCAAAATGAATTCAATTTCCTACATTCCCAAGAATTTCCTACATACCTTTATGAGGATCACTTGGATCCTAAAAATCCAAGTTTCAGGATGACTTTAGAGATCCTTCTGATCCTTGTCTCTGGTCAATTCCTACCCTTCCTCATAGGTTAAAAAAAAAAAAAAGTTCTGTTGTTACAATCATTGGCTTTTAATGTCACCAAAGAGAAAAGCCGTAGGCATGACAGATTAGAAAGTTTAAATCTTTAAATCTTCAGTCTATAAATAAAATAAAATAATTTTAAATAATATTTTCAAATAAAATACAAATATATAGAGATACATAGAGAAACTATTAAATTGAGCTACTTTTTATCATGTTCTAGAGTGCTTTAAAAATTCTTTTAGGCAACATAAGCCTGATTGTTGAACATGGTCAAGGGTATAAAATCAAAATCACAGGTGCTGGAAAACAAATACAATACTTCTGGCTTGTCTTAGGAAATCAGCTTTGACTTCACAAAACAATCTTAGCTCTTCTGAAATTTAAGGAACTTAATCTAATCAGAATTCCTATTTTTAATTTGTGTGATTAAGAGTAATAACAGATTTTGAACCCTTTTTGAAGACAGTTCCTGTAGATAAGAAAATAATATTTCACCTTTTCCTCTGTTCCAAACCAGTGTGTTCCAAGCAGCCACAAGAGACACTAAGAAAAGATTTTCTTTTTTATTGTTTAAGATCACATATTCAGACATAGTCATATTCACAGAGTGGGATTCACATGAATCAAAACAGGTAAAAAATTAAATGATTGCATCTAAGCTTGACTGCTTAGAAGCAGTAAAGAGAACAGTCATAAGGGTAAGTGGAGAGATAGTGGTGAGTTTTGTAGGAAAATGCAGACCCAGTAAGACAAATTAACCTTAATATAAATATTCCTCTCCACTGACCACACAAAAATCTTAAGCTTACTAGTCAAGATGGCCAAATGAATTCTTTCCAGAAATAGAACATAATGCACTGGAAACTAAAAGCTTCATCCCTATAGGATCACATAAGGTATTAGAATTAGACACTTTGTCCTTTTTGTACAGCCTGCACTAAGAGAAAGGCATGTTTTATAGCTACACTGATCAGGATACTTCCCAGAAGCTACCATTTATGAACAAGCTGTGTTTGAGCACCTGCTCCTTTGTGGAATGCAAAAACCTCCTTCAGCATCACTCATTAGATTAGAGCTGTATTTTACTATTTTCCTCCCTGGCACAGGCTTTATTACTATTATTTTCTTTCTTTCTTCTTTCTTTCTGGCCCCTGATAATCATTCTCATATTCACATCATCATCAAGGGATTATCTGAGAGATTTTCACACACTCCTGGAAATCATTTTTAGAATGGAAACATAAGTTTACCTTACCCCTTGGAAATAGTTTCTACACTCTGCTGACTCCTAAACAAGTATGCGAAGGTAGTGATAATTTGACGTCAGCAAAGGGACTATTCTAATAACTAACAATAATTAATTAATAATAAACAATACCAACATTTATATTGTATCCAGAAACTAATATCAGTGTAGCCCACAAGAAAAAAACGTGCTGTAAAACAAATAAATAAATTGAACACGAATAATTCCAAAATTAGGTTGTTCAGTTTTCTGAATTGTTCTTTTGGACTTAAAAATAAACTGTCTGAATTCTGCTCCTGGACAGCAAACAATCTCTTCCTCAGTTTAAAAAACCTCCAAATTTCACCAGTCAACCTAGATATCTACTTCCTACTTGCCTTTTAATCTGCATTATATTGATCCAAGCTCAGAGGAGATGTTATGGGACACTTATAAGACAGCATCACACTGAAGACTACCCAGGAAGGACTTGTTAAAAATCATTTATGAGCCTAAATCCAATTGAAAGTGAATTGTTCTCTGACTGTTAAGTCATTAAGTTTGGCACTAGTACACCCAAAAGTTTTGTATTCTTATTCCTCTTTGAGGAGAAGAACACAGAAAAAGAGAAAAGACATCAGTGAGTGGGAAGGAAGACTAGATGCAGGGTCAAGATGAGATGACTCAGGGTTATATCAGAGTCTATCATCTGAGGAGCAAAGAGAAGTCTTAATTTGCAAAAGTCACCTGCAGTATCTCAAGCAAAGTGTTGTAGGAATATGAAGGGACTGTGTTAATATCTGTTATTCCCTACTCTGTGTCTGTCTTGTTTGTTTAGCTTGCAAGCTCTTTGAAATTCAAATTTTCTTGAGGCACTACCATAATGAACATGAATAACAATGTGACCACGTATGAGCTTTCCAGGACAATAAAGCATATACTGGTATGATTAGCTATTAAAGACAAAAGATATTATTTCAAAGTAATCTAAGTACATATATTTATTTTAGTTCTCTCAACTAATCAGTTATAAGTAAATTACTAAGTACTGGCCTTTACACCAGGCCTGAGATCTACAGTATTATATACCGATCAAAATGCTCAGTATCTAACTGAGATAATTTCTAAGTTGAAGAATCTGAGACAGCATTCTTCAAGATCTAGGTATACTGGGATAAGCAAGGTCCTTCGAAGATATTCAGACAATACTGGGGGTATTTCCAGCTTGGCAGGAGGTAGTTGCAGTGATAGCCTAAAATATAGTGTTCCTTCTTTCAGTTCCAACTGAAGTATTTTACTGAACTTGCAAAAGTCATAGTACAAACTTTCATCTCAGAAGTCAGAAATAATAAAGATAGGGAGAGATTCTTTATTTATGACAAAAAAAAAAATGTAAAAACAATAAAGTAAATCCTTAGCCAAGATGTATAAAATTTTGGAGAAAGTACATCAGTATCATCCTTCTTCCCTTATCTTCAGGGTTGTAAACACTCTTCAGAAATAATATTCCATGTTTGACATAAGGAATAGCAACATATCCAGGTGGAACTTATCCAAGTCTACTCCACTAGTCTCTCAAAGGAGCTTAAAGGAGCTTTAATGACCTCCACTTGTACAAATAGACTGCTTAATGCATAAGAAATTATTTCTAGTGTGAATGAAAGGGAGACTTTGACAGACAGAGACATGTATTCACCATATGACTAATAGAAATTGCCTTGATCACTGCTATATTTTGTGAATTACTGATGTTGCTGGAGACAGAACAAAGTAATAGGTCATTAGAATAGAAACTCAAGCTCTAACAGGTAAGTAAGATGAACCATAATATCTTTTTTCTTCGCCTATTCATCCTATGGAATGTAACATTTGTCTTTTAGCATCAAGACTTTTTGCATCAAGTGCTTTTTGCCCAGAATTTCCTACATACCTTTCTTATCATCAAGCAGTCCTTATCAATAAGATCCAAATCAGGGGCCAGATATCTTCAATAGAGGGAAGAAGAAAACAAAATAGACTAAAAATTAAGTGGCAGAGAATTTTCCTAAAATGTGGTCTATTTCAGACTTCGTACATGTAGAATATTATTAATTGGGAAGATGAATGGTCATAAAGGGAAGACAGATGGAGAGAAAAAGAGATAGAGAGAAATGGAGCAAAAGAATGTGAAAGAGAGAGTGAGTAAGAAAAAGAGAAAAAATATAGAATGAGAGGGAGGAAGAAAAGATAGAGAAATAAAGAGAGAAAGGAGAAAGGTGCAGATTTAGCACCATAGATAAATACAATCATAATGGCCCCTAGCACACAAGATTTTTTACCAAGTTGAAAAAAAATTGCAGTTAAATGTGGAAAATTCTAATTAAATATTTAATGAAAAGAATATTACTTTGCTGACTGAAACAAACTAGATAGCACAGATAAAAATCAAAGCTCTGCTGCCCAGAGCAATGCTTAGCTCAAAGGCAATGCTTTGTCATTGCCTTAAGACTACCCACAGAGAGCACTGCTGAACTCAGGTTTCACAGGTTTTATTTTTAACTATGAATTTCCATCCTTTGGTGGTTGGCCAAAGCCAGCCAGTAGAGTTCTTTTGATGTTGCTTTCTAGGTGAAACTGTCTAAGGCCAAAGCTGCTCTTTAATGAAAAATATGATCCTATTTCTGTAGTAGAAAACAAAATGCCATAGATATCAGTCTTAAGTGTGACCAGAACACATGGAAAGCAGCCAGCCCAATGATCCACATATACCTGTTAAAACTGCTGAAGCAGAATAAAAGATAAGCAGGGGAGCACAACAGACTATGGAAAATCAGCAGGCTACCAACAAGGCTGAAAAATACAGACACTTTTTCCTTCCTTCCTTTTTTTTTTTCTTTTTTTTTTTTTCTTTATCAAGTACTAACAGTAACTTCAGGGAGAAAAATAATAAACTTAATCTAAAGATTTATTAGATTCCACTCAGCTGGGTATTTTACCCGAGGCAACGTGTTGGTCGTGTGTTTTGACTGAGGCTATGATTTGACATTAGAGTTAGGATTGTCCCATAACATCCCCTTTCTGATATGCTTTTTTTTAAGAACAACTGTCTTGACACATGAAGCTAACATCAAAAAAGACCCCCAACAGCTCTTATTCTAGGCAGCATTAATTCCTGCCATATCCTACAGCACAGGGACTAAAGACGCTTACTAGTCTGTGCTCAGAGAGAATCTAGCACAAGCTAAGCCCTGAGCCTCATCAGAGGCTGGTAACTTTTGCTGTTTAAATAGCAACCACAGAAGCAAAGAAGTGATGAATTTTCAGAAAATTAACTCTATAAATACTTGGACATAAATGTAAGCACAAATATGCTTGTGGCTATTTCCAGTAATGTGGCTTCTATTTAACAGAAGTATGACTTTATCCAGAAATAATTCCTGAGTAGATGCTATCTTTCTTTGCAAAGAATTTCTACTTATTGATTACAGTCATGTGGCGAGACGTTTTCCAGCTTGAGAGACATTTCCTCCATCATTTTTCTCCTTCTTTTTAAAAATTAACCTCATTTTAGTTTTTTTAATATAATATTATATAAATAAAACAAAAATTTACATCTTTTCTTTAGTGTATTTTTATATCTTTACGTTTTACTCTTAGTCTTTGAAGTGATTATAAGTTATATAATGACAGCTATTTAGTTTTTCTATTGTTTTATCTTTTACTCAAAACATTTAAGTAGGAATATGCTGTTGATTTAACGTATAAACATTGCTTACTGTTTTTAAAGAGGAATTTTAAATGTGAAGACAATTTAAATATAATTGAAATTATTTTAATTTTTAGAAAGTTATTGAAAAGTAAGTGTTTGAGAGTTGCTGCTTAAAGCAATTAGGAGAGGATATTATATTCACAGATATTATATTCACATCTTATGGTCATATAATTATTTTTAATGTATCTATTGGGTTTAATTAAAATTATATATTTACTGAATATTTATTCATTCAAAACAAAATTGTTTCCCTTTCTACATTTGCTGAATAGGCATCTGCAAAAAAAAAAAAAATTCAAAAATATATATATATATTTTTTTTAACTATAAGCATCCTCTCAGGCTATGCTAAATCTTGTCCTCATAGACAATGTTCAGATACTTGCCAGCAGCTGTTTCTATTGAGGACATGGATACAATCTCCTCTTTGAGAGAAAGGAGGAGAATGAAAGGGAGTGAGACATCAGTTGTGCAAAATAGTCATTCTCAGGGCCAAAGAGCAGTGCCAGCTTTATATACTAAGAGCCAAGGAAGGTTCTTACACATCAAACCTGTGTTCTGCTTCTCTTCTGTCCTGTCGCCTACACTGCTTTCACAGTTATTAATTCAAAAAATTCAGGTAGTTCCTCTGAAACCAAACTTAGGGTATATTCTGAGAGATTCCATGAGGTGATTACAGAAAGTTAGATGGAGGCGATGGCACCAGATTTGAAATTTTCCATGTTAAAACGTCCTCTGACACTATCCCAAGATGACTGCAGCACAAAAGGGTTCTGGTGTGGTGGGTGGATTTGTGCTCCTGTTTCTGAAAAGAAGACGTAGTTTATAAAGGAAGTAAAAAAAATGCTATGCCAGATGGTAACAGTTTTCATTCATTACTAGTCCAAATTTAATGCATGATCGTAGCGTGAAGTGATAAGTGATGAGAAATGAGAATGAAGTTCATGAAAGTGTTATTTATTTTTTGGGAAGCAGAGAGAGCTTGATATTTTTTAAATGGAATCAGAGAGAGCTTGATATTTTTTAAATAGTCTCACAAAGATATTCTGTCCCAGTCTTTGAGATTCAGAACTTCTCACAGTTTTCCTAATACAAAGCAGAAAATGGTAGTGCAATCTAACCCATCATTAGTTTCTTCTTTGAGACAACAAACACATATATAAACAGAACTAATGATTAATGATTTTATTTCTGAGTGTTGGCTTGAATTTTAGCTTGTTCTGCAGTTAAAGGGCCTAAATTCAATTTATTAGACTTATTAGGCTTCTTTAGAGAAGAAATCTTGATCAAAGAGTGGATTTTGTGTTATATATCAATACAGAGTCTCCAACTAACCTTTTTTTGATAGATGAGGACATTTGCAGTGCCTATCTCTTTCAAGGTAAATCTGCATATTTACCATATATTGACATCTTATATAGTTTTTCTCAGGCTGACAGGCTTAGCAGACACTCTCTCCTCAACCTAACTGTTTCCAAAGAAACTCCTTTTCTGTAAAATATCTTTAAAATGGGCCAAAAGGCTCATAAATTAATTACTGTGGCAGAATAGGAGATTCATTGGCAAACAGATATACCCTTGTCCTATCTCTTTCCTCTTCTCTCACTCACATAATGAGCTGGATTACAAAAGATGGAGTTAGGAAATAGGACAAAAAATGGCTCTTTTCACTCCAATGAAATATTTTTAAGATTGGTCAGGTCACTTCACATTTTTTTTCTCAAAAATTCAAGAAAGTGCACTAAAGACTTCATTCAAGTAAAAAGAATAAGTACAGATAGCACTTATGGAATTCCTGTGTTAGCCAATATCTTCAGAAAATAGTAAATGCCTTAACTACGCTATCTAAGATAATATAGAGGTATTGATCCAGACCTGTAAAGGCCATAAAATGCAGTTTGTACAAACACACACACACACACACACACACAAATTGGTTATTTTAGGGAGCACTGTAAATGTGATTGGTTGCTCAGACATAAACATGAGAATCCAGAAACTTTAAAGTTCTATATTCTGTCTCTGTGTTCACAGAGGAACCTGAGGACAAAAGGATAACCTTAAGAAAGGAGATTGGGTTTTGTGGTGGAAAGAATGCTGTGAAGGATTAAATCAATCTCACTCAAGTATTTCAGCCACGGTAGTAGAATGGATAAGCAGGAGCCACAATCAACATGTTTTGAGCTGTAATCTGGCTACAGTGCTTTAGCTTCATCTTACATGTCAGCCTTTGTTCTAAAATGAACTGTCCCAGTGCAGAATTTAAAATAATGACTAACTACACTATTTTAATTATACTAGAAACAGCAAGAAAGGTGTGAAGCTAATCAACATATTGGTCTCTGAGCAATAACTACTCTCTCCTGCAGGCAGTCTTCCCCAAGGTTATGAAATGTCAGGCATTGCTGTAATAGTGTATAAATAAGACTGATTTACCTCATTGCATCTACTTCACCAACTGATTGCAGACTCAAGAGTGCCATTCCACGTCATTTGCTCAATGTGCACCACTTATGGACCTTCCTGCATTTCAGGGGTTTTATGAGTCTCCAGATAAACACTTTCTTTAAGAATAAGAGTGGCTACTGATCCTTAGTTTTCTTTTATCACTTATTATACATGTTATTCTTCCCTCCCTATGTCAGAATCTAAAATTTACTATATTTTTTCTTTTCGTGTTTTGTTCATCACTTCTCTACCACACTTGTTCATTGTACTTTCACAATATTTTCAGCAATTTTGTTCTCAAAATGTCTTTCCCAACATTTCTTGTGCAGAGAGGACTCTTCATCTCTATTCTTACTATTCAGTTCTACAGAGCAGAATTCTACAGACAGACTGGAAGAAAAATGAAGGATTTTCTCAAACTGACTGAGTGTTGACTGGAGAAATGACTTGTTTCTGGCACTTCTGTGAATTTCTTGAATTGATTTCATGAATTGTGCTGAATTGACAGCACAGAAATGCCAACATGTTAAAAGGAAGGAATTTCTTTGCTCTCAAATCATAATAATGCACAGTTTAAGTGTATTAAATAAACCCATCTGAGCAGACACTTACTCCCCAGGACTTTCTCTCTGGGCTCACTAAATACCAGTGTCCACTGCCTAGTCACTGAGCTTCATTCACAAGTGCACAAAGCTTATGAGGAGAGGCTGAGGATGCTTGTATTATTTCATCTGGAGAATAGGACCAGGGGAGACCTTATCGTTCTGAAAGGAGGTTGTAGGGAGGTGGACCATTGAGGGGGTGTAGGGGTCAATTTCTTCTCCAAAATAACTACTAATAGATGGGGCAAGACGAAATAACTTCAAGGTGTGCCAGGAGAGGTTCAAGTTAGATATTAGAAAAAAGGCTTCACAGGAAGAGTGATGAAGCATCAGAACACATTGACCAGGAAAGTGAAGAGTCAGTGTCCCCAGCAGTGTTCAAGAAAAGTGTAGATAAGACACTTAGGGACATGGTTTAGCAGGCAGGGTGGTTATAGGTTTATAGTTTGACTTAATGATCTTGAAGGTCTTTTCTAACTATAATGATTCCATGATTCTAAGGTTATCCAGTTTCAGATAAGTGAGATTTAGAAAGTGGACACCTCAGTGAAGAGCAAGAGGGAGAGAGACTTAATGATCCATGAAGTGCTCAGATCAAACAGTGAGTTCAGATTTAGGGATATTGATATAATAATACTAAATATGGAAAAATAATAAAGATTATTAGAACAGTTTGAAATATAAATGGTTTATCTAGACTCTTTGATAACTTGAATGCTCATTAAGAAAAATGACTGATTTCTTTCCTTCCTGTCTGTTTGCATGACCTTCCCTTTACCTCTCCAGGATCACTATACTAAGTGTTTGAAGTCATTATCAAATTCATTCTCACAACATCTCTGTAAGAGGACAGAAAATTGCTATTCCAAACACAGAGAAGCAATGAGGTAAGTAGAAAAAGTACTGAATACAGTCTTTCTGGTACATCCAGTTAGAGACCCAAACACCCTTCCGCCTCTTAGATGATCTCAATCATCCTCACCATGTAATGTTATTTCTTTAGGGCTAGGCACAAGGCTGAGAGCAGTTAAGGTGAGATAAACCTAGAAAATAAAAATAATGACAGAGCCAGTCATTTCTATTACAGTGATGCCAGTTAAGACATGAAGGAAATAAGTATTTATGTTCTCAGCCAAAATGGTCTACAATATAATAACAAATGTGGCTCTGCATTTCATAGATGTATCTAATCTGAGTTTATACTAGCTAGCTTCCATGTGAGCAACACAGCTCAAGTGACACCCAGCTCTTTACCTGATGTACCACCTGTGTCCTGCAGCACTGGCTGAGCTCTGTGCTGTCGCAGCTATCCCAACACCAACATGGAAGGAGGGCAAGTTGAAGCAAGGCTGATCTTGTCTGCACAGCTTTGTTGTCACACTAGTCATCACCTCTGGTGTACTTACTAGATTTGTCATCTCAGCACCAATTTCAAACTGAGACAAACCTCAGACCTGTGACATCTGTTTTCTTCTCAGCACAGCATATCCTTGTTCACAAAAATAGTGAGGAGGGAGATTTCTAGCTCACAGCACTCAGTTTCTGGGAAAGGAAGAAAACTCTCCTAATTAATGTTACAATGCTCTACATTTCCACACTTTTAATCAGTGGAAAATCCATTAATGTAACATTAAATCAAGATTAATCAAAATGAGATCCAAATTCTCTTAGTGTTAAAATACAAAACTCTGAAACACATTTAGCTGTAGGTAGTGTGAGTCTACCACCTCCTGATTCTACTTATTGGAGAGAAAAGGTTCCACACGACCTAAAGCAAAAGAGACAGGAATGGAAATGAACGTTGTCACACCTAAGATTCTTACAAAGTGCAAGTTTGCGGTCTAGCTGATTTTAAATGATGTGAATAGCATATATTAAAATCCAATCCATTCTCTGGATTTTCAGTGACCAAGAAAGGGCTGAAAGAATGCTCCTGCCTGCTCAGAATGTGCATTTTGAAATACTTGCTTGTTCATTTCTTTATTCTTTTAAAAAAAAAGAAAAGATAGAAACAAAAGACAAACAAAAGGCAGATGGAAGAGATAATCATGGTAGTTCCTCCCTTTACACAAGTCAAGTAAAATATGGAGACTGTTTATTGACATGTGCAGGGTACTTACTGGTACTTTTCCCATAAATTCAGTGATTAATTGCAGTAAGGAAATTAATCCTATCTTCCAGTTGCTGAAGCTGTTTGTATTTTCAAAAAAAATACCCTAAATTCATCATTCATTGAACTAAAAAGGAGAGTAACACACTTCAACTTATTGATTATTGTGCAAAGCTAGGAGGAGAGTCATGGGGTTTTGATCCTTCCTCTGCAGCTTGGGTTTGTATTCTCACCTATTTGCGTTTAATGTAAAAGGTAAAACTTGCAGCCAGTATTGGCTTTGTAGTGTTCATCTTGGAAATATGAAATTCTTAAAAAAAACCCTCCCCAATTATACGAAATTCTCTGAGTACTGGAATGAGAAGCGAACTTGTGACAAAGATAAAGTTCTATTGTTCTACCTTTTATCTGGGTGAAGCAAAGAAGGAATAAAGAAATAAAGTATATCTAAAAACATAGAATTAAACTTAAACTGAGTGACGCCAATTTATCCCAGACAGAAAACGATCCCAAATTTTCAATACTGGATGTTAAATTCATTACCCACTTCCTATGAGGTTTTGTTCCAGAAGATATGTCATTGTCTATAGTTAGGCATTGGAAAGTGTGATCTAGCATTCCTAGGTTGGGTGCTGAATCCTTACTTCAATTGTCAGATCTCTATATTTAAGAAACGTACTGGAAAATTTCTGCTGCTGCTTACCTGGGTCCCATTCGCTCTCTTTCAGAAGTCAAATTTGTCTGAAAAAGGTTGGCACAATTCATGAATAATTCCCATTGAGAATACTACTGACACTCATTATAGATTTCTATTCCAAGTGATTATTTTCTGTTCCATTTTATTGTCCAAGTAAAACCACCCTTTTTGTGCTGAAAAATGCTAATTTGTTTGATGTATTCAAGAAAGGGTCAGAGATAATTGCTTGTATAAGATGCATATCTAAAAAATGAGTGTTACCTGAGAAATTTTTATGTTATGTAAATATAATATGACACTGAATTTTATTTGTGATTGAATATTGCCAACCTGCTCTGAAATTTATATCTTTAAATTTTGTTTAAATTATCTCCAGAGGTTATGGTTTTATAGTGTCAATGTTAATGAATTTTGACAGATCTGTGATTGCAAAAGACTTCTTTTCCATTTGTGATGAAGGGAGATTTTCAGGGTTAGGCAGAAGGAGATCAGAAGTCAAGCTGGTGCAAAAAATGAGAGTGAGTAGCAGAAACATTAATTCATGCTCATGCTCAGAAACATGAATTAATGTGTGGAAAACTCAGTGAGGCCAGAGCAAGTGTGATTTCTTTCTATTCATAAAGCACTTAAAAGTGTAAACTTTTCTCAGTGCAAATCACTATTCACTTAAAAACATTTGTTGCTTTATTCCTCAATGTGCACAGGAAAAGTATGCTACTGAAAATTTTGATAACAGTGAAAGGACATATAAATCAAAAAAAAAAAAATCAAATATATCATCTTTCTAATAACACTAGTTCCAGAATATTTCTAAAAGGCAGGGTATTGGAGGTAAATTTCACAGAATCACTGAATAGGTAATTCCATAGGTTGGAAAGGATCTCTGGAAATCACCTAGTCCAGCCCTCCTGCTCAAGTAAGGTCACTTAACAATACATTCCCAATAATTTTGTACAGCAAATTTTTGAATATTTCTAAGCAGGGAGACTCCACAATATCTCTGGGCAATCTGTTCCAGTGCTTTGTCACCCTCACAGCAAATAAATAAATAAATAAATAAATAAGTCTTATGTTCAGATGGAGTTTCCTGTGTTTCATTTGTTCTTGTTGTCTCTTATCCTGTTGCTGGGTATCTTTCCTTCAAATACTTACATGCATTGGAAAAATCTCCAGAGAATCTTGCTTTCTCCAGGCTGAATAGCCCTAGCTCTCCTCACAAGAGAGATGCTCCAGTCCACTAATCATCTTAGTAGCAATAACTGCTGAACTCACTCCAGCAGCTCTACGTCTCTCTTGCACTGGGAAGCCTCGATCTGGCCCCAGTACTCCAGATGTGGGGATCTATGTGTACTCGGGGTGAGTAGAGGGGGGAAAAACACCTCCCTCAACCTGCTGGCAACCCTCTTCCTAATGAACCCCAGGATACCATTGGCCTTTTTGCAAGGGTGCTTTGCTAGTCCATGGTCAGTCTGCAGTCCATCAGGGCTCCAAGGTCCTACTTCAAAGGGCTGCTTTCCAGCAAGGCAGCCTCCATCCAACTTTCAGGAAAGTTTCAGAAAATGCAATCAGGTTATCTTTATCAGGAATCATCCATAATCATCCACTCAGGCTATATCTCCATGAGTAAATTAAACATGACTGGGAATATTTTCAGGCAGTGAGTCCAATTGCTATTAAATAGCCCACAAACATATTAGGAAACTTTCACATTACCCAGAACAGGCTGACATATCCAAATTGCCTATTGCAGTTTGCATCCCTGTCTCGAAATGACTCCTGGCCTGTCTTAGAATTGCTGGCACAGGACAGAGCAGTGCCACTGCCTCTTTGATAATTCAACAGTAAAGACAATCTAGTTTCTGTACCCAGAAACGTTTCCTAGAATCACTTAATTTACTAGTATAGACATGCTCCCACTGGACAAAAGCCCTGAAGTGGTCTCAGTGGCAGAAATGACAGGCTGATCTTTTCTAATTTCTGACACTGTTTAGATCATTCCTGGACTAGTTTCAATGTTTAATGCAGCTTTCATATCTCCTATGCCACATCATAGGTAGTCAGTTCCTGGGCAGACAACTCCTGGCAAAAGTGATCTGAGTACCATTCATGCAGACCATAACAGTCCAAATAATGACTCACTGAATGTCCTTCATCAGTCCAAAAGAAAAGTTCTGCTAATCAAAAGTCCTCATTGGAGTTTTCCTCCATACTCATATAATTAACATTTTTTCTTTAAAGAGCATTCTGTGATTCTCTGAGTAAAATTCATCAATTTCTGCAAGACATAAAAATTCAAAAATTAATATCTTCTAGAAGTAGCACACTTAGCACGTGTCTGTCTCAAACGTAGACATCTGTGATGTAGATAGCTAAAATTAAGTGAGATCAATCCTGCCTAGGCTATTCTTACCAGAATCATTGTTGGGGAACAAGTAACTGTCTGTGATATCCATCTATCTGCCACCACAGCTGGCATGCAGAAGCTTTAGCCAAACTTAGAATCAGAGCTTGAAAATGCAGAAAATGTTACCAGCAATCTAGTACTGAAAGATAGGCAATAAAGCGGGAGATGTCACTTTGCACTCCATTGGGTATAAAGAATGGCACCAATTTATCTCCATCAATGCTGACATACCCATATGTACCTTGTAGCGCCATGTACATCAGTGTAGCCCACTAGTTCTTGTCAAATGATAGTGTCAACAGAACATAAAAAACAAAGTATGATGGAGTTTTCCTATCTTTCTTTTTCTTCTTCTAATGCTTCTTTGATTATTTTGCATAGGTTTTCTTTGAGTAGGATCAACAGTTCTCCATTGTCTCTGAAAATCTGTTGATTTAATAACTGGGTATGGAAAGGATAATACAATTTAAGGCATTTGCTTCTTTGTCAAAATGACTAATTTCCCTATAAATAACAAGATAACGAAAAAGGCTTCAGGAAGGTGTATTGCCATCATGATAGTAGCTATTATATGCTATCTTGCTTTCACTATGTAATTACCCAGGGAAAAGAGAGCAGCGCAATATCCCACTGATGTGTATTAGCAGGAGAGCAAAGAGATGTGTGATGATACCACAAACCACAAGGTTAAACTAGTTCACTAATTCTTTCCTGATTTCAAATACGACAGCCCAAAGCAGTAACATTGCGTCATTCAAACCTTAACTGTTCAAATTTTAACTCTAGAAATATCATCTGCCTTGGCTTCTTCCGGGAAACAATCACTTTTCATTACACAATAGAGAGCAAATGTGATTCACTATTTGCCATCAATAGTCTGAAACACCTTTATAAGCTTAATAGAAATAATAGGAATAGAGCAATTACAGTTTTCAGTAGCGCAAAACAAGTTTTTCAGGAAAGTGAGCATACATGGAACTGATGAAGTGACAAGCCCATTCTTTAAAGTTATTAATGATGGATTTCAAATTAAATCCACCACCTATGAAAATCTTCAGTCATTCATCACTGCATGCATCATACATAAGGTGTTAACAGAGGAAGAAAGATATCTTATACTAAAGAAGTACTGCAAATATCCATATTTTTCACTGTCTTGAGAGACTCCTGCTGTCTCCTTTCTTCTTTTATTCCTTGTCCAGCAATCTTGCCAGAAAGGACATCAGGAGGATGACTGATCGCCCACTGTGGGATAGCCACTACAAGCTGCTATGAAAAGTGACATGGAAACTCTAATCATATCGTCCTTTATTTTAAAAGTGGCAGTCAGAACTGCTTTTGTGCAATGTTCAGTCCTGTCAGACTGTGTTATGCATAATCAGAATGTATCTTGTATTTAGTCCCTCAGGGAACTGCAAGGAAGAATGGTGGGCTTCACCTCAACTAACTTTAAATGCCTTCCTCTGAGATATCTAAGTTCCTTGTCCAGTTAATATAGAAAAAGAAGTATTTTCGTGGCCTAATCCATCTGACCTATTTTACTCATTCACATTAGTGTGAGATTAGCCTCACTCTAGAATTTTCTATTTTCTTCCATTGACTAAACTGTCATGATTAGCTCAGGTGTTGACTATACAATAGACGGCTAAAGTAAATTGAAGTTACACCTTCTAATGCTTTCTGACACTGTATTGGTTGGGCATACTATATATCTGTGTGGATAGATAGTATATAGATATATCTAGACACATACAAAGTCATGGATCCCCATATGTGTAAGTGTCAAGGATTATAAAACAGTATGTGTCTTCAGCTTAGATGTTGTAAGGGACACACGACAGCCGACCAACAGTTTCTGGCTTCTCTTCCAGATTGGGAATGCTGTGACTGGACAATCAAAATCAAAATCCTGAGTGAAAGTTTTCAAAAGATAAATGGAAATATTATAGTCTTCTCTGTGGCCTACAAATGTTAAAGTCAAGAGACAATAGAAGTTAATACAGTGCTGAGTAAACGAGGAAAACAGTACAGCACCTTATCGCTGAGCCTTCAGCTAACAAGAACTGCAGAATAATATGTTATCTCTGTCACAAACCTCTGAGGAAGGATATGACACATATTTATTAGTTTTTTTTTTTATTATTTTTTTTTTTATTATTATTACAGCAAACCAGAAGAAAATTGGAAGTAAGGGGCCCTAATCCAAGTGCCAAATTTAATCCTACATTACACTGTAACTTGGATCCCTATTCTATCTATATTTTACAAGAGTGCCTGCTGGAAAAACAGCTTGTGTAGTAGATAAAAAAGCTAGTGACAGACTCAAGGCTATATTACTTAACATAATCTTGCTGCTTTCTAAACATTACTTAATGTCCACCAAGAAGTAATTTCCAACCTAGCTTGCCTGTTTGCAATAAATTAATTTTAACAGAAAAAGCTCAGGATTCTTTGTCATAAATTTAGAAAAAGATACTTACAGGGGCACTTACAAAGAAATGGAAATGCCAACAAAGGAGTAGTTTCCACAGAAATGCCAGGCAGCTCTCAAATGTGATGTTTAAATGAGCATTTTTTTTCATTTTAGATGTATTTGCTTGATCACAGTGGATCTTCTTCTCTGTTACTATCTGTTCTTAATCCAGTTCTAAGGAATTCATTCATTTCTTCTTTTTTTCTCAGATAAAGATGCTACTGGGCAACTGTTTAGCAAATATTATATATCTATCTGACGGCTGTTAATCTGTAGGATAATAAAAGATGAGAGCATATCACAAAGCCATTGTAGATACTTCAAATTAGGTAAGGCCTCCTCTAAATATTTTCTATTCCAGCAGGCTGCACTTCCCTTTCCTTGGTTACCAGACTAAGTTTTATTTTATTTTATTTTATTTTATTTTATTTTATTTTATTTTATTTTATTTTATTTTATTTTATTTTATTTTATTTGTTATAACTAGTAAAGTCCAATACATAAATATATAAGAGTTAAGGAAGCTATAATTCTAGAAATAAAATATAATTCTTGGTTTTGATGAGTCATAATTTTCAAGAGAACAGGGTGTCTAAAGCTGGAATGGACTAGTTCTTAAGCTTATCCTACAGGCCTTTTAATTTATGACATATCTTTTTTTTCCACACAGGGGAAAAAAATGATCTGACCTCTAAAAAGAACATTTCTAATACAACCCATAAAACAGCAGGAGAGAATGCAGATTGAGAATGCAGTTCCAGCACCTTGCTTTTTAAAAAGCTTTTAAAGCCTGTCTTATACATTCATCTTTTAACAAAGATGAATGCACACAACAGGTTTTATCCTAGTCTGCCCGGTAAGGCAAGAATAATGGTAAATCAATGCCAAAGTGATCAGAGATGGGGTCAGAATCAAAGATCTAAACAGTCACAATGGATTATGCTGTTTTAAATATTAAAAATAAATTATTTTTAAAAAAATAGAAAAATAGAGGCATGTCTTTGAATAAGCTAAAGATAACATCAACTAAATTGAGGCTAACATCAACTAAATTTTACTCACTGATCAAATGACACCTGTAGTGAAAAAAGCTAAACATAAACTTAGTGGGGTATAGATATGACCATTGTGGAATTAAACATAATTAAAATTCTTGCATACAAAGCATTATCCAAAGAGTTCAGCTACCCATGAGAAAGACAACAGGGGGGAAAACAAGCATTCTGAGTTAATGAATATGTATAGCTGCAAAGTACTAACCCTTAAATTGCTGTGAATGTCTTACCTTTGCCACAAAATTTAATAGAAATTGATAGCAGCACAAAGATCTTCAGCAACTTCTTGTTTCATGACTTCTCACACACCAGACAACCCTCACTCCTCCAGTCTTTAAAGTCAATTTGAGAAAAGAGTAGAATTGTATTTTGAGAGAGCCTATGTCTTTTATTAACTAACACTGATGGTTCACACACAGCTTCTTCTTCCTACCTTTGAAGAAGCCAGTATTTATATCTAAAATGTCCAGTAGGGGCAATATCTAAACTCACTTGTAGATGCCTAGATTCTGTGATTATGAAGCTATCTTTCCTTCTTTTTGCCAAAAAAAAGATCTGTGTAATTTTCAATAATCTTCTTTCAGCTCTGTAGAAGTTATCCATAATAACCAACGTAGCTGTCATTTAGGTCATGCATGCTAAAGTAAATGAAGCTTCTAAATCACACAAAGACAACACAGTTTCCTAGCTGAGGTTCTCTCTTTGCATCAGCAAAGTTCTTTTCCACAAGCCTACCAAGAGAGTGTGTTATCATATAGGAATATTTATATACTTGCTATGTAGGCCTAGATATATCCTATCTGAATGACCTTTCTTTTGTATTGTTCTTTTCTTTCCTCTGGACTTTTTGAATTCCATAAATTATATGTTTTCTTTTTCTTTTAAGATACCCATACTTGCTAATCATCATACAAGCCCTACTGAAGCCAAGAACATCTCTTTTTTTGTTGTTATTTGCTAATATAGTCTTGCAGAACATCTATACCTTTAAGCTGTTAGAAAATACCATGGTATGTTTTTAGACCAAGGTCGTAATAACAGTCTCTCAAAGAAGTAATGGATACTATAGGGAGAAGTAATATATTCCAGGTGCCTTTTCCATCAGACAGACTGCACACAGTCCTATGTTCTGGAGGCTAACATCAACATGGATCATTCCTTACCAATTGGCCTCAGTAACCAAGAAAGTTCCCACACGTGGGTAAATTACTTCATAGATACGGCCAATACATGCTGTAATTGCAGCCTATGATGTGCTTATCCCTGACATCATTCACATTAATTTTAATGGGCGGTATCCCAACAATTTGGAGTAAGATCAGAATATTGAAATTCTTCCAAAATTCTCTGAAAAAGGATTTATAAGATTTTTAAAGGGTGCCATCTATTTTGCATTAGCAAAGTCAATATCTAAACTGGGACAATTACCTACAGTACCCATCATCTTTATACCCTGTATCAATGTGAGAACAGTGAAATAGTGTGTTCCTTGCACTGTTTATTTGAACGAGACTTGAATAAATCCCTCTAAAATTGCTGAAGGTCATCGTCAAGTATCAGAGATTCTTACATTTTTAGATTTGCCAGTAGAGATATCTGAGGAATATTAAGTATTCAAACCTTTCAACAACAATTATCCTTATTAAATAAAATCTGTATAATCTGTATCTTTAGTACAAAAGAAATTACCAGGACCAAGACACACCGGTAGCATAAATCCATGGCAGTACCTGATTTCTGCAAGAGAATATTAATCAGGAAAAGTTTTAACTTTAACAACTGCACTAATGAAAAGACATTTTCCACTACCTTATTACACAAAGCTCAATGGGGTGAAGAAGAAAAAACCTTAAGCCTCCAGATTTTAGCTGATGTATTAGTTTTCTAAATTTATGATACTTCTCAAGTACCTTGGTTTTCAAATGGAGGAAGATAGATTTTAAAGGGGATGCACCCACTTTTTGCCTGACTTTTCCATGTGCTAATGACGTCATTTGTAATATGGAAATTGAAACAGTTAAAAAAAAGTTCATTTTTAGGGAACAATTATGGTGCCATAGATATTTATTAAATCAAGATATCTTTACAATTTACAAAAATACACTTTTACACTTTCTGTAAGAGCAGTGACCAATATTTCACTGAAATCATACAGTACAGAATAAAAATCCAATAACTCTAAAAGTGGAAAACAAAGGAAAATTGCATTCACATATGGGAACAGTTTTCAGCCATTCCTAAGAGCTGAAATAAAACAGTGCTGAAGCTGAAAATTTGAGCTAATTTTAATTTCACAGTATTTCTGCCAGGCTACATACCTTTAAAAGCATATTTTTGCTTGGTGAATTTGTCTCTCAGAGCAGTTCTAACATCTTTAACATATTTTAACACATTTTTTAAAATGCAAGTGGTTAAACTAATAATCTTTCAAAATCAAAAATGAGGCTTCCTAGACACATTATAGTCCAGTAAGCTTTAAATCAGATTATTGCCTGAACTACTATTATAAAAGCATATTTTATGTCTATGACATGCATACAATATTGTCAAAGACGGTGGCTTTTGATAAACAGTGACTTATTTTCCATTTTATAGAATATTTGACAAAATAGCACTGTACGACTATATCATGTTACAGCAAGATCCATATTCCATACCACCTCTGAAAAGAGTGTAAAATGGGTCTCGCTTAGATGCACGGCATATTCTATCCCAGGCCCCTCTACTTCTGTCCCACATATCTGATGTGCTTCTATAATGCATTTCTTATATTTGACATTTATTTTAAGTAAACTATCCATTCAATGGCTAGGATGTTTACATAGGAAGATATCTCTTAAAGATACAATAGGAATTTACAGGTTGGTCAAAGGCTATAACAGCTCAGAAACGGTGATTTCCAACAAGAATAATCATTATCCAGTAATAAAAATAAAGTAAAATAAAATAAAATAAAATAAAATAAAATATCCCATTGCTTTTCCTGAAATCTTCTAAAACTTTCCAAGGTAAGTGTAGATCTGTATGAAGGCAGGCAAATCTCTTTATAATACATTTCTACTCAGAAAGGTTTTCATAGCTTTTGTATTCACACACTATGTAAAGTAGCCTGGAGACAGGATCAGTGCTACAATCCCTGCTAATCTTGTGTGATACCATCAGTTGCCCAGCCAATTTGGAAGAGAATAAATAACTTTCAAAATTCTATCCACAAATTGTGTTGATATTTATCCCAGTACTATAGCGGAGAGGAAGATAAAATTTGGCTGTACATATTGATATAATAAGCTATATTTTGGCTCTTCATAGTAAAGAAAGGATGAGTAGCCAGGAAAGTAGGGCACCAGAGATAGACTGGAAATATAAAGTGATAGAGAAGTACAGGTAATTCCAAAACAGGATGTTTTATCAAAGGTTATTATCCTAAACATTTTCAAAGCCCTGTAAACAGAGAACTTCCAGGCCTTGCACACCAAATCAATAAGCAGTGGAGCACAAGCATTTGTGAATTATCGCAGGATTCCTATACCAAGCATGAGAAAGTATGGCAAAAGAAGCCAGAAAGCTATTCCACTGGGTCGGGTAAGTGCCATGATTAAAGAAGGTTTAATGGTCCTTAGGAGTTTAGACTTTCAGAGTTTCTGGTCATGACAATGAAAAGCATGGATAATTCCAGTATGATCTCAGGAAGAAGTGGACAAAGGCTTCACAATAACATTGCATCCTTCGTAAATCTCCCCAAGACAAAAATAAGTACTCTGTGTAACAGAAGAAAAACACTGAAATTTGTGACAGCTCCTAAGAGTGCAATAAGCTTGGTTCAGCAAGTCAGGGCTTTCTACACAGCATTAATTTCCTGATAGCACAGATTTAACATAGATATTTTGGGGGTTTCAGGCGATGGAAACTTTCTTTAGGAGTTAGAGCTATCTCTCCAAGCTATAAAGGAATTCCAATTTCCAGATTTTTATATTTGACATTAACCTACTTGTCTCATCTCATGAAGAAACTCTAAAAGAGTAAGACAAAATATTATGACCTGTGCTGTCCTGGTTACCTGGAGAACAGAAAGGTGCAGTCAGTCTTTCTTATCTTGGCACTGGATATTATTCCATTTTTCTTGAAGAATGAAAAAACAACAAGAAAATAGCAAATTATTTAAGTAAATTCAGTGACTGTAGGAGTTACTTTCACTTTTTGCTTTGTTCCTTCTGGAAGCTCTTCCTGATTTTTCTTAGTATTTTCTTTTATTTCTTCCAGCTGTTGTCCAGCCAAACTTAGTCTTAGTGATGTCATATTCATCCTATTAACTGTTCTTTTTTTTTTTTTTCCAAAAGATAATAAGGATTCATTATGATTCCCAGTAAGATATTGTTTTCTTTCTGTTAGATTTTGTGACTACATGAGGGTAAGATCCCTCTCCCATAGTTTTATCTGCCTGAGAATTGGTCTCAGGGTATCACTTTACTATATGGTTTCAGCAGAAAAGCTGGCAGCATAGGATGCCCTTACACCTACATCCTACCACACTCAGAAATTTGCACATGCTTAGCACTATAACTATTGAATTGTAACAAGGTCACGTCAAATTAAATGTGATGAAAATGATTATTGTAACATGATCAAGTCAAATGCTATGTGATGAAAATGATTCTATAAGAAACAACAGAAAGAGACAGTAAATTGACAGATATAAAGTAACAAGTAGCCAGAGCAATGGAAATATGAGTTAGAGAATGTCTGCTGTCAAAACATGCCTTTTTCAAAACTGCTCTCTCAGCTATGTACTGAGGCTCTTTACTAGTATTACCATTAAGTCTTTCTTTCCCAAATCTTTATTTGTATGAAATAATATGATTTCTATAGAAATATTTTAAAAAATATATTAATTCTCCACTTCTTTGCTTGTTGCCTAGAATGTTGTGTTTTGCACATTTGGATTTCACAGTATTTTTTCACATTCAAAGAATAAAGGAGAAAAATGTTAAAAAAAGATTTTTTTGAATAATCATTTGGCTAAGTACTAAACAACCATTTAAAAATAGTTATTTGCTATAGTATGTTATGCTGATCTAATGGACATTTAAGCTATACATCTGAATAAAGTGGACAGGGCAATATAAAGAGGAAATAATAAGATCTTTCTGAAGAATGGAATTTCCATGCAATGAAAAGTGCAAGAATTCTAAAATCAAGCCACAATCAAAAAATAAGGACAGAGCATTGAAATATCTTGTGAGTGATGGGAGCAAATTTGTGTATTTCAGAAAGATTTCATTTCAACCCTAACAACATTTTTCTTCAGGTAAGGTGAAAACTTTTTGTTGTATAGCAAGAAAAACTGACAAGGTTCTTTGCCCACCACCTCTCCCTCCAAAAGAATCCTGTCTCCATGAGATCTTCCAAAAAGGATTCTTTTGTAATTTCCTGCAATTATGTACTCAGTTCTAGTACCAGCCAATACCTGCTCACTTTTCTTGCTACTACTTCTTCTTCCAAGATTGCAATAGAAAACCACTTACTGAGCAAGCCAAGAGAAGTTAGTCGAGCTTCTCCTCAGACATCATCCATAATGTGCTCAAAGAAGTGGGACATGCTGTTATATGATACAGCAATAAAAAAAAATGAAATAAATTTG
>JAVCKT010033271.1:34188-48164 GCA_032273925.1 Rhynchotus rufescens
TTTGACATGCAATTCTTCTAAATTACTTATTTATTTGTAATAAATTCTCATTATATCCAAAATATTTTGATGTTTTTATGCAACGATTTTGTAGATAAAAATGTATTTTTCTGAAATGCTGATTTGTTTAATCAAGCAACTCTGGAAATACACACTGAATCAGCACTTCTAACCTCTATATTCTTCCTTGAAGAAAGATAACAGCAGGCAATTACATGTAATCAAATCTAAAAAGTTCTATGTTGAGAGAAACTGAAAAATTCAGAATAGGATCTTCCTGATTTGAAAGGCTAATTATAAATATCAGCCACTTGCAGAGCTAAGGCCTTATTATGCACAGTCAGGGAAAAATAAAATAATTCTGTTTATTCTTTTCAAAGTTGGATAAAACAGAATAACTGGTTACTGCGTATCCTTAGAGTATGACCGAAGCTGTAGCTGAAGCCTTGGAAATTGGACAAGAGAATCCTTAAAAGTCAAGGAAGTTTCCATTCAAGAGGCTGAACGTTGCTCATCTCAGAGGTGCATGTCAAGCTGTATCTCTCCCAAGTTTTCCTGCTTCTCGTACTTTAGAATATAGCCCTCAACAACACTGCCCTACAGCTAGGGATCTTGAAGGCCTGAGGTGTCCAGAAGCTCAAAAGTTGAAACTACAGGTAAGTACCATATTTTCCAATGAAATACAGCTAGTCTTAGTTAACCAGATTTATTGAAAATAGAGCACCTTACTAAATGTTTTGGTTTTGATGGACTGTCCTATTCCAATAAAAATACATGCGGTCAAAAAACTGCTGATTAGCTCAACAAACAAAGGTAAAAAACAACTAGACAGTGAGAATCAGCTGTGACTTGGACAACTGGGAGATAGAATGAATATGCACAGCATGGAAGAAAGCTTGCATCACCTAGTGCATTAATATATGAGCAGATTAATATTTTTATATTATCTAAATCTTTACTCCTCAAATTAGATAAACAGATCCATAATTTCATTTCTTGCTGACACTTTATCTACAAAAAGTTGACAAGCCTTTGATATTATTCTCTAACCACAATGGCAAAACTCCCAGGCCTAGGATAAATAGAAGGCAAATGCTTCTTAAATTCTAATTTACCACAGCTGGAATAGTTTATTCCCCATAAAGCTTTTCACCAGGAAGAGATAAAGTTACTGTCATCTAATGCTATTAACTCATTTACATGATTAAAAAGTGATTATGAATAAGTATTTTTGGATTTGATTAAAATAGCCTGTATCAATTTTCATGTATCATATGCCCCACCCTTTAAACTTACACAGTTTTGAAAGGTGAGGTAAAAAATTGTAATTAAATGTAGACAAGAACACAAAAACAGTGTGGCTATAGTTTGTGATAGGCAGTGTATATATCAGCAAAAAGAATAAATTTAAATTACATTTAATAACCAATTTTGGAAAGTTTTCAATTTTTGTTCAGAGAAGTTTGTATCATATCCTATTAAATATTATTTATTAATGCATTTTTAAATAAAAACTATAACAAATATGATGTAAGCATTCCTTGTAAAACTCATTCACAGACTACCTACTGGGTTCTAGAAATATAAACTAAAATTAGGCTTTGTCAGTAATTACAGTGTTTAAGTCTTTAGAACTAATGGTGGTTCTTCAATTTCCACAAAAAGAATAAACATTGAATATTGAAACTCCTGAAATGAACAGACTCCTTGCCTACTTTTAAGGCATTGGAGTACCAAGATTTGCAGTTCAGGATAGGGCGTGTATGGAGAGCATTTACAAGTGGGAAGAAAATCGAAAAAAGAGTGGGATGGTGGGATCCAGGAAGCAAATCAGACAATCATCATCCTGGGCATGAAAGCAGATGCATGAGAAATTTCATGAAGGGAGATTAAAAAGAAACAGTAAAAATGTATGTCTTGGAGATCATGGTCTACTATGCTGTTCTTATTTGCAGAGCTTTTCGGTTTTCTATCAGGGAGCTTATTCTTGGATGCTTCCTCATCTAGGAGGGTGGCCTTTTGTAACTCTGGAATCTTAGCTAGACTCACAGGTAGGACCTGAGGACTGGGTTTGGGGGCCTAGATATTTGCACCTGGCATGCAGATGGAGTGCAGGGACCCGTTAAACAACATAACAGTAGTTCCCTAATGCAATCTGAAGCATATTTCCACCGTGCAGTGATAACCACTATGCTAGGGGAAATCATTTTAAACTATATATCCTATGGAAAATTCTGTAGGGTACATAACCCTGGCAATGACAGTGCTGTGCCTAAAATATGAAATGAAGGAATAAAACGCGCAGGAATAGTGCAATGCAACAGACTTAGGTGCAACAATTGCCTCAACTCTTTTCTTCCTTCTTCACCAAGTCTGACAGTTCACCCTAGCCTAGTCTGGGAAAAAGATTGATAAAATTGCTTTTGTGCTATAATCAATGTCTACTGCTAAAAAAGTCACAAACTGTCCAGGCTGGTGACACTAACTGCTAGAAAATGATCTCGTTTTAATACTTAAATTAAATAATGATTTATTCATTTATGTGAAATTTATTACTTTATATTTGAGATATAAGCACTAAATTTACTTAAGTAATGGTTTATTAATTTTTAAAAACTGCTTGAAAGAGTAACAAATTCCACATGTAATTTAAATAATTTAATTCCTTAAATGAGTAATTGTTTTACTTTATACTTTGGAAGGTGTAAGAAACTCTCCACTGGCTCAGTGTGACAAGGAGCTTTTACCTTTTGAAAAATAAATCCACGAATCAAATGTTTAAATGTTAAAGTCAACTTGCCATCATGATCTCTCCTAGACAGGGAACAACAGACTATATATAATACATATTACTCCACAAGACATTATTTTAAATGATTGTTTAAATATCACTTTTATTTAATCTACCCTAGTAACTAAATAATACTTTATTTCTTCCTAATAGTGAAAACTATAATGTGGAAAAGCTTTAGTTATGTGTAACTGGAGAAGCAGAGTTAACTCTGTATTCCTTCTGTGGCACTGTTTTGTTTAAATGTGGTTTGTGGGATAAAAATATGGCAAACTCCTTTCCTCAAGGAAAAGAGTTTGCCAAAAGGCAAAACTCCTTTCCTCAAGAGAGACTGTTATCTTGGACACTATATGCAGATTTTGTCTACCCATTCCCCATTATGCCTTCCTCTCCATGCACACAAGCCACACTGCCATCTTAAAAATACAGACCTAGAAAAATACAAAGGCAACAGGGATGATCAAAGTTATGAAACATTTTCCTTATGAAGAAAGAATTTTTCTTATTCTAAGGAGGAACTGAGTTAAATAGTCATTTTCAGACAAGGAAAGATAAATTGAGAAATATGTAACAAAGACCTATAAAATCTTGAGTGTAATGAAGTGAATATTTAACACAAATTATGGAGCATCACTAGAAAATAGCAAAATGGGGATTCAAAACAAAATAAAACAAAAAAAAAAAGTAGTGAACCCAGTTGTGAACTTTCTATATTATAAATAGTTAAAAGTTGGAGTAGGAAAGTTGCTGCACAAATTCCAGGAAGCAAAATCTGCAGATCAAATGCAAAAAAACAGTCTGATTCACAAAGTCCCTGAATCATTGGACACTGAAGGAGAAATATAGGGTTCTTCTGTTTTGCTCCAGACATCACCTCTGGTTCCCTGTTCAAAATGGGAGATTGGTGGAATACATTCTTTCAGTGGTGCTCAACTTGGTACTAGGATATAAGTTAATATTAGCTGCTAGGTTTGGAGTTAATTTCACCTGTTTGGAGGCAGAATAAACAGTGCCTCCAAACCTGTTTGGAGGCTGAATAAACACATTCACCTCACAAGAGGCAAAATATGATCCAGGTAATGGAACTCTTAATGCCTTACAATGCCTTGCATTATCTCATACACCAAGTCAATTTCTAGAGAAATGCATTAGAAATGAAAAATAAATATATTTTATAAAAATATTTCTGGAGCAGCTGCAGTTCTCTGGCAAAATCATCTGCAATTGTCCTTGTACACAAGCAGAAACTTTCTGTTTGACAGTCCCAGTAAGCATGACTGGGGCCATAGACAAGAATACACATACTGCTTTCACTCATTATTTGAAATGAGATCGTAGACTAGATTACTCCAGTCCTGGTAGTTTACCAGTACCTTCCAGCAATTCCCCCTGAATTTTCAGAAGGCCCATATAATCTGTCATTATATAGGATGAAAAAAATCAACAAGAACAAAAAGTCCCAGGACATACCACTGGAAGGTATATTAACATATATAGAAAGGGCCAAGAAGGAGGCAGAAATATTCTGTGCATCTTTGCTTACAGACAGGTTAGACTAATATGGAAATCCCTACAGAATAGTAAAATAGGGGAGTCAGATATTGAAAATAACTTTTAAGTAAGAATTATAGATACATGAGTTCTCAGAAAAATATAACAGAAGCTTTATATGGCTGTATATAATTTTCTAGTGGCTGTATATAATTTTCTGACCAATCTATAAAACCAAAAGCTAAAGGCTACTTGATCTGATTCTAAACATTTGGGCAAATTAAAATAGTCTGTGCTTATTTGATTAGAAAGCACACAGCAGGCTGACATAAGAAAAATGACACTGAAGGGCGGGTTAAACAGAGCTGAATAATGTAAGGATTGCATTGCAAAGATAGTCCATGATGACAATGTCATGCCTGCTTAACAGCCCGGTCTTTGAACTTGTAGGTGCAAATAAAAACCTTAGTAAGGGCTTATATACTAAGAAAAGAAGGCATCCATCATTTTAGGAGCTATACTGAAGCCACATCTGTGTTATGTGATTTCCAGAATAAAATTATCCCAATATAATCTAAAATACAGAAACTGGATGGAATTCTATCTTCCACATGCTAGAGCACCTGGGCAAATGAGAGCATTTCCATTTAGCAGCAGGATGGAAAAATCAAAGGATTAATGATAATACCATAACAACGAATACTCCTGAAAAATGTGTGCATTATCAGTCTGCCCATTCCCCTCCATAAACTCCTAAAACAGCAGTCAGGAAAGCACCAGCTTGAAAGGAATGAATGGCATTTGTGCTGTGTTTCTGGCTGATAGCACACTGTCCAGGTAGCGAGACAATGACAAATTCCATCACATATTGCAGAGAAAGAATTATACACATTGAAGCCAGCTTGAAGTAGTGTTCCAGCATTTTCTAGCAACCTGCAGAACTTGTGTGTATCAGTTTTAATTGCAGGTGCCTTTTGCCAGGAGCTCAGAAAAAAAATGATATCAACAAATTGCAAGGTACCATCTAAACTTCATCCCTTCAGTAAGTATGACTCACCATGATTCCAAAATCAAACAAACAATTAACATGTTGAATTTTAAGTCAATTATATCCAGCTAATCTCCAATTACCTTTCTACTTTTTCTAGTTTAGTTAGGTGAAGTATATAAAATTTAAAGAGCTCTAGAAAACATTTTTAAGGAGCACTAAAGAGAAGTGTGCTTTTATGTTAAAGTCATTCCTGTGAACACCTGTGAACTGTTGAATTTAATTGGGATACATCTGCTGCTGATTTTGTGAGTTCTGACTGATTATCTATCCTTTTTCTGCATTGAGTTGTCTTGTTGTCTTCCCTTTCCCTTTCCCTTTCCCTTTCCCTTTCCCTTTCCCTTTCCCTTTCCCTTTCCCTTTCCCTTTCCCTTTCCCCTTATACAGAATGACACACCTGAGAAATGAAAAACCTAGAAAAATCTGCAAGCTTTTTAAGAAGTGGTGCTTCTCTAGTAGAGACACTCAAAAGGCAGATAAATTTGTAGCATCAGAAAAAACTCTCCACAGAGTTATTATGATTTCAATGAGAATAATCCTGGTCAAGGTGTCATTATACTGACCTCCCAGAAATAAATGTCATGGAGACTCAAACCTGTATGCAATAAAAAACATCCAAGGGAACAGATAGCTTCCAGGTGAAATATTTCTTCTCCACTAGTTTATTTGGCACTTTGTAAGCCAGATACACTATTCTCCCAAAGGACATAGAAGTGAAGGAGGAGAGAGTACTATGAGACCCTATGTATCCTCCTATAATCTGGTTGCTTGAAGATTGAGTTCCTTGTTCTGCTCAGCATAAAACAGTTTGGCCTGATATTCTCCACGTCTCTAGAGAACACCCTGGTCATCCAGCTGACTGTTATAGCAGATATGTTCTCTATGTGTCTCAAAGCCAAGCCACCAGCAAGCACACCAAAGTGACTTTATGAATTTAAGTTTCAAACATCATTGGTCTTCCAGGTGTGAGAAAAGAGAAAGTCATTGAAGTTGGGGAAAAAAAAACATATACAGGAGAAAAAACAAAATCTAAAGATTGTATGAATATTAAGAATGAACTCTTATTTTTTCTTCTTTTTTTATATTTGAGAAAACTCTAAACTAAAGATGATCTTTAAGGTCCTAGTATGAGAGCCATAACTATCAAGATAAGGAACCTAGTTGTGATAGCAGAGAGGACAGGGAAAGAAATCATGAGGAGTGAAGAAGGAAACATTACATTCATCCAAAGAAGAAGAGGGGAAAAAAAAAAACCCTTTGTTTTTCATTGCAAAATAATATGTAATTGCTTTACATCCTTTAGCAATATTCAAATCTGGCAGAAAAAAAAAAGAAAAAATCACATTAAGGTTAAAGATATGCTGACATGAAATGATTATTAAAAGATATTTTGTTTACTCAAAACAGAAAGATATCCACATTCACAACCTTTCAACAACTTTCAACAACTCTTTCTCATTTTCTTTATCAAACTGAATGAATGAAACATATGGTGTGGAATTATAATTTTTACAGTTATCTAATTATGAAAGGCCTTAAAAGTTAGCTTGCATGCAGTTATGCAGAAAAACAGAAACCTGCAGAAAGTATAGGGCAAAATTTCTGGGAAAAGTCATGTGTTCAAAATCACACAGACCCCATAATGACTTTCTGGAAATACGTGAAGGAAAGTCTCCCTCTACTTCTAACTCTGAAGAATTCACATAAAATATTTATATCTGGCTGTTTTATTATATTCCTAAGCATCACTTGCTATAGTAATTTATTTTCTATGAAAGAAGGAAATAAATATTAGAAGTTCCCATAGCTGGAAATTTTTAAAATATGTTCTCAAATTTCAAAATGGTATTTTCTCTTTTTCATATATAAAAATATATATGCTATATATATATACACATATATATAGCGTGTGTGTGTGTGTGTGTGTGTGTGTGTGTGTGTGTGTATGTTTGTATAAAACAAAATGCTTACCATTGGGAAGGGTAACTAAAAAGCTAATAAATTACTTTTTACTTGACTTGTGCTCTTGTGCTTTGGGACAATGCTGAAAACACTAATTAGTCATTAACATGGCTCAATTTGTAGCCTTAATGCCTTAGAGACAAAAGTCTGTCAACTGCTATTATTATTTGTATAATAATAGCACTACAAGTCCCCAGTTCAGGCTCTTCTTGTACTAGAAACTGCAAAAAATACATAATAACTTTAAAACATCTTGCCCAAGACATCCTACATCATAAAATTAAACAGTAATAAATGACAGTAGTAAAGCAATGAAAGGGGCAGGACAAGACGATGTTTGTTGATGTTTGCCCTGAAACCTCTGTAAATGTTAAGACCACTAGTATCTCCAGACAGGCCAGTGGTCTAGATCAGCTGAAAGTCTTATTTCTTATTTTCATTCGTTTTCATTCAAATGTTTTCCATATTCCAGAAAGTAAGAGCTTCCTAAGCATACGTACTGACTAAATGGAGTGATGACTAATTAAAAATTTTTACAATAGAAAATTACTAAATCCACTCAAATCTAGTAAGTCATGATAAAAGAAGTATTCCAGGCTGTGTGTCTGTGTGTTGGGGGATTTCTATGTTTTTGTTGTTTTTGTATGTTTTCTCTCTCTCTCTCTCTCTTTTTTTTTTTTTTTTTTTTTTTTTTTTAATTATTATTATATACAGCTATGTCTCTTCTTGCAGCCTGGGTTATCATCATACAAATCATGTCTTCTGGGGATATATGTTTTTAGAACTACTAGTAGGGAAATAATCCTTCTGCTTGAAAAGTTTCAAATAAATAAGTTATCTTGACAAATTTAATAATCTGCATGAAACAGAGTTGTGTGGTAGAAAACAATACCATATTTAAAGGAAAATGAAAATAGAACAGGTAATTTGAGGAAAGGGATTGTACGGGTTTTCTGTAGCTTTACACAATAAAGCCTTGATGAAGCAAGCACTACTTTATTCTTTACAACAAAAATGCCAATTCTGCCAATATAAGGCTAAATAAATTATTTTTGTGAGCAGATCATCAAATAAAAGCAAAGTAAAGAAGTAGCTCTTGAGTTTACAGTTTGCTTTTTTGTTGACTGATTCAGTATTATATACGGTCATTTAAAAAATAAAAATAAAATCAAATACATTCTACCAGAGCTGATTGGGATTTTTCTGTCAAAGTAAAGTGTTACTAACTCCAACGTTGAAAAAAAACAGAGTGAAATCTTATATCCACACAAACTGTTAATTTTTTCTTAAGATTATTGTACATTTTTCCCTTGCTATATTTTTCAAAATTCTCTGGTCATCTCCAGATCCTGTGACAGACACAGTATTGCTCTTTCTGCGAAATTTATAAACTAAACTGAGTTTAGCATTCACTTACTCTGCATCATATCATAGACCTACATCCTGACCTACAACTGAAAGGAATCACTGTCCCATGTCTGCCTATCTCTTCCCCATCTCCCCTATATTAATTATGCTTCTACATCACCATCAAAATGATTATCTCTGACAAGCTTAGCACTGAAATTCTACTACCTACTAGTCCTTTTTATTCCTCTTTTCATTTTAACCTGGAGTTAATCACCTACTCTTCCAAATTAGTATTTGAGTGATAGGAAAGAAGAAAAAGGGCAGGCTTCCAGGCTCCTGCTATTTCTTCCTTCTATTTTGTGAGAATAACATTTCTCTCCCTTCCATTTCCCAAAATACACCTCAAAGGCTGAAGGAGGGAAGGAAACATTGTCTGTTCTTCCAATCAAGGTGTGAGAGCAGCACAGAACTACTGTACATGCCTTAAAATAAAATAAAGATTATTGATGATAAACTGCCATAAAATTATGTTTATTTAGTGTTCTGGATGTGCACAGACACAATTAACAGGTCAACATATGTTGTGAGGTAGCATTTTCATGCATCAGTCTCTTTTGCCAAGTATTCTTCCAGGACATCTCTACCATTTTCTCTTGCCTCAAAGTCACTTCTGTGTGGAACTACTTTCTCTAGTAGTACAAAAAATAAAAACATAGCCCTTCACAATACCTTCACAGAATCTATTTACTTCTTCAGGGAGCAGTTTAAGAAGTCCCAGGTATGACATTTCTACAGAGATATTTCACATGCAATGCAGTTCATCTTTGATTAATGTACCTCTTAGCCCTTTGCCTGGGGATCATTATCAGATGCTGTTTGTGATGGTCATCTGTCTCCCACAACAGATTTGCCAGTTGCCAATCTTGCTTCAGTAGCTTGTTGCTTGAATAACTTTTCCATATTCTTTTGTTCTCCACCACTCTTCAGCACTTAAAAATCAGCATGCAAAACTGTTTTGGCTTTCACTCATTTTATGAATTCAACCTTGGAAAAAAATTCTGCTGCTCATCTAACTCAAGACTTCTTCTGCATATCAGTAGTGTGTTGTTTCTATATTGTTGTCTTCATTCCAGAAATGTCTAAAGGCAAACACCTCTGCTCCTTTATCAGTTATGCCCAGAACCTCATGGTACCTGCAGTCTCACCAAGGATTTCTCACCAGGCTTCAGCTGGTTCCTCAAGAAAATTGTTTCTTTAGTGTGACAGAAGTCTTTCACTACAAAAAGGGCATGCTGAGAGAAATATTGACCTTAATAAAATGAGCTGAGTTTCAATGTTGACCTATGACTGGGCTTTATCAAAGAAAGGAATTTGGGTACCTTATTTCATAGAAAGGTTAATTATACTAAAAATATTTAATAGTTATGGCAAGATATTCTGTTAAAAAAAGAAAAAAACTAGTGCAAGCGTTTATTGTCATCATAAAAATAAGCAGTTGAAGAACAATTACATAATTAAAAGAAACGATCCAGTAAATCATATACATTTCATTAATTTAAGTCTATTGGGTCATATTTCTCACTGACTTGTGAATCATTTGCGAAAAACAGTCAGCTTGAAACAAAACATACTAAAACTACTCAGTATGTTGTCAATAAAAAGTATGTCATTGTTTCTTTTTACCCCACTTGCATAGTCTATAACTTTGTAGTAATTTACTGCATCATAAATGTTGATGTATTATTCTCACAAATTATCTTATGAATATACAAAATAGATTCCATGGGACAAACAAGACTATATGTTGAAAAATAATGAGCTAGGCAAATACGTGATTCTAGGTCAGCCATAATTATTCTTTTTTTTTCTCTAACTCTTTCAATAATTTACACAAAACTAAACCAATACAAAGGAGGTCTGATATATCTTAGCAGTTTGTCTTTTTTTCCTTTTCCCTTAGGAGGATTACTGAAATCACTTTAGAATAGAAAAGATTTGAACCCAACAGTTCCCTTATCTTGGCTGAGTCTCATCTCTACTGTGCTGTGACACGTGGGGAGAAGAGCAAGAACTCTTCCTGTTGCTTCTGCTTTCTGTATGCAGACCTTTTGTCTTTGCTTCTACAGGAAAGTACCTAAAATAAATCTATCAGGTTAGAAAAGACATTTTGCATGGCCCTAAATAATTTGCTTGAGATAAGCCCAACTGTTCCTCTTACTGTGATACTTGACTGACAAGAAAATCCTCCTTTAACTCTGCTGAAATCTTTTATCCTTCTCTTTGGTTCCTAACACGATGTAGCTTACCATGTTTTTTTTAAAAAAAACTTCTCAAGATGGAAATTATTTCTTCTTGTACTCTAGTAAATCCATTGTATGACTTGTAGTCTTTATGGGGCTCATGGAAAAATTCTATTATATACCTATATATAAAAAAGTGATTTTTTCCAGTTTTTTGAAGGCAGGAATACTTGTCGCTCTGTGCTTGTTCAATAGGGCCCCGCTCTTGGCTGAGGCTGGCACCATTGTCTTAAAATTACATCAGTAACAGTGGTAATAATGAGAATATGAGAAAATATTATTTATGAGAAGAAAAAGTCCTAAATCTGAAAGAAAAATTCATGTTAAAAATATTCACATGCAATATGTTAGAGATTTCAAGGCAGAAAAACAGAAGAGGACTTCAACTTTCATAGCTTTTTTTCTCATATGTGAGAATATTTTGAATGGGGCTAGTTAAAGTGTAGTCATAACTACCATTAAAAAATTTGCAAGGAAACAGCAAAATATTTTAATAATAGTTGAAAGTTATTATATAAACACATTACTTTTGTTCTTATTTGGCATAGCAGCTAATAGTGACTAGAAATAATCATGGCCTGAGATGCTTGCGGGTAGACAGTGACCTCATTAATCACTGTGATGGAGACACTGGTAGCTCCCTGCAGTGAGTCATTATAGAAGTGCATCAAATAACAAACAATGACAGCTAGCTAGTAGTGAGTGAAGTCTGACAGATGGTCAATAAATTCAGAACTGACATATTTTTGTAACCAAAAGGTAGATTTGAAGGCTTTTGGGGTTCTGACAGTGCTTCTCCAGAGCACCAAATCTGTCTCATAAATGTTAACATCCAGTTGAAGCCCTTTAAATGTAAAGGAAAGCATAAAAACCCAAATCTCTCAGCGAGGAATGAAATCACAATGCGCACAAGTTTCTAAATACCAGAGACACTGCCTAGTTCACTACTGTTAGGAAGGCGGCAGTGCTTCTAGTCTGCCACCACACCATGCTGTGCAACACCACAAAGTATTTTATGCTAATGTGATGAGACATCACACAGTTTGATGTGATGTGGAACAACACAGTGGTGAAAACTTATGGACCAACGTAATTACTTTCAGATAAGAATTATTAACTCAGCTGGCAGAGCTCTGATCTAAATGTGCACGATCTGAGGATAAATAAATAGATTAGATAGATTTACTGAGAACAATTTGCAAGAATGGATATTCCATTGTGTCTGACTCTGCACACAGCTCTATTTAAAGTGATTCTCCCTATACAATAGTACATACATGTATTAATCTCCCTCTTGCCCTTTTCAAGACTGCCATCTTTTATTAATATTTGCTTGTTTTCTTGGTTTTGCCCTTTATAATTAATTAAAACAAACATTTTGGGGTGTGTTTGCTTTTTTAAGTAGCTGAATTGGCTAACATTCTGTTAATGAAATAACTCTCTTTGGAAAGAGCATTATTGAGGGCATAATCACAAAACTGATCATTAAAAATAGATGTCTACGCCCTCAGGAGGAGTAAAGCCATCTTAACCCCCTGGAATAGAACCAGTTTCTACTTCTGGAAGATGATCCCTGGAGTCCTCATGACCCGTTTATTGAGGGAGTTATACCAGACCAGAGAAAGCAAAAGAAAAATTGCAAACGGTGCTTGCAAATATCAGCACTTGCCAATTAATTTGGCTCATATTTGCCTGGCTTGCAATTTTTGTGAGCATTCAGGAGAGCAAGATTTTATTCAAATGACAAAAAGCAAAAATGTAGAGAATTGCAGAGGCCCCCATACACAACTGAACATAGGAACAGAGATTTTGTGAAAGGCAGGCAAAGGAAAGGGAAGGAGGAAGGTTGTTGTGTGAGAAAAGGAGGCCAAGATAAACAATGAGCAGAAAATAGAAGTCAGAGAGTGAAGTGTCACCATCACAAGAATTCACAGGACCCCATATCCTGGAAGACACTGAGGACTGAGGATGCATCTGGTAATTTTGCTGACTGACAGAATAGATGACCTTTTGAGTTTATTTGAGCTGGAATACTTAACAAAGCAGTGAGGCAGTGTTCTCTAAAGCCTAAAGAAGAAATCTGGCACTAATACATTCAGTAGGAGACCAGGGCCACTGTGCACATTCACATTGTTAAGAGTGGTAAATAGCTGGTGACAGCATGACACTAAGTGAAGAGCAAAGTATTCTATCCATGCCCTTCTTTGGAAGATATAAAAAAGTGACCGATTGTTTGTAGGAGGAAGGAATTGTATAGCAGGTTCCTAAACACTCAAGGTGTTTAGTTATAGCTACAGAAACAAGTAGATGAGCAAAATGCTCATCTAACTTTGCACTTCTTATTAGAAATATGCCTAACATTAAACACTTGGGGTGAAAATTGAATGAATTCTAGGCTGCCAATGAATCTGCCTATGAGTTTCACCAGACAGAATGGCCTTGCTTCTGTTCTAAATCTAGGATTCATGGAAGAGGATATCCTGTGTTGAGCTAAGGGAAGCCAAAAATATCTCAAATATCCCAGTTTCCTGTGCCTGTATATTACCTCTATCAGCAGTTCCTTAAGCTCCAAGAACAATCTGCTCTAACCACTCTTAAGAACAAGAAATGTAGAAAACTGCATTTTTTTTTCTTCAGGCACAGTACTTTAGAAGGCTTATTTCATCCCATCAAGGACCAAAAACATTGCTATGCGACGTAGGTAAGCCATTCATGTGATTCAGAGAGAAAATTACAAATAACTTATGGTGAACTCTTCAGGAACAATCAATAGGCAGCAATTTGTTCAAACAAACGATTCACTTGCCATTTATGAATAATCAGTGAAAATTATGACCTGAACCAGGATAATCCACAACCAGATAAAGGAATAAGCTCACTGAAGCCATAATTGTAAGTAGTGAACCAAGAACAGAAACAGGTCTCCTGACAACCACTTATCATGCATTGTCACTCGTCTTGGCTGACTTCTACAAAAAAGAGGCCTGACATGTGTCTGCTTTTAAAAGTTTTGTGTTTTGTTTTTCTGTTATTA
>JAVCKT010033274.1:0-14373 GCA_032273925.1 Rhynchotus rufescens
TTCACTTGATCCTTATCATTCAGAAAGCATCCTCCTATTGTGTCCTTTCTTTTCCCCATGTGTGCTTTGGTTCCGCTACTCCTCTTATTTATTACTGAATTGAGACTCTGGGTAAAAATTCAAATTTCAGTTCTGTGTTTTTACTGATCATTATTGGGGTAAAAAAAAAAAAAAAGTTAAAATATAGGCAGACTTTAATAGGGTATAACATCTTCAAGAAAGAATGTTCATTCCTGTCCTTGCAAATGTTGGCTTGCAGTGGCATCTGTAAACAATAGTTCAGTTGTCTTGGAGAAAGCGAGTGGTGGAAGTTGTTTGTAGCAATGTGCAGTTTTGCTTATATTTAAGTTAAGAAGATAGTGTGGTGTATAGCTTGTTGTGCAAATCATTATTAGAAAGCAGAAAAAGAGAAAAAAAGAACTGAATTCAATCTACAGTCTTTGTTAACCTTCATGAACAGCACACCAGCTGTTCAGATATTCTGTCTGTCTGTGCTTATTATGGTTCTTGTTACAGGCAGATGCAGTGGAAACCAGAATCACCTGCAGTTACCTATGCAACGTATCGAGGCTCTGCCAGAATTAGGCAACTACTGAAAAAACAGTCAGAGAAGGCTGAAAGAGAAGAAAACACTGATAGCGGGAATGCTTCCCTTGTCAGAGAAAATGGAGAAATCCAGATGACAGTGTCTTCAAAACGAGGACATTTATTAAAGGAAAACGGAGAAGTTGAGGGTAAAGACAATGAAGGTCATGACCCAGTAAATTCTTCGGCCATTAAAACAGAACTGAAAAAGTCTCAGCATTGCTTGGGTGGCAGTAAACGTGAAATAACTGCAAATACCTCAGTTTCATCTACTGATTTATCTAGTGAAGTGGATTTAAAATATACGCCAGCTTTACATACAACTAGAGTGAAGAGGACGTATTCCCTAGATTCGTTTTTGTCATCTAATAGGAACAGAGAGATCCTGATCGATTCCACTTGCCAGAGTACTGATTCCATTACAATGAGTCTTGCAAATCATTTGGTGGAAAAAGAGGGAATGCCAAGAGAATCAGACGCTCAATTTCAGGCAGATGAAAATGCTACTCCTCACATGGATAAAAAAATTGATTGTAGCAAAGGAACTACTAAGGAATTTGAAGAAAAAAGGCAGAATGATGGTTTTCATTCATCCAAATCAAAAAGAGAGATAGTCAACGGTGAACTGCAGCGGAGAGAAGGAGAATATTGCTGTAATCATCAAACAGAGAGCCCCTTAGAACTAATGCTGGATATCCAGATGCTTCATTCCTCCACCACTGCATTTCAAAAGAGTAAAGATGGTGCAAACAAAAGCAGTGATGCTAGCAAAAGTGATGCACCGAGAATTGTGCCAACTGTGGCAAGTGGGCAAAATCCACAAGGCTCTATTTCTGCTGTGCATTGGCCTTTTAATGAACAAATACCTACTTCACTTAGCAAGGAGTGCCGAGTAGACAGGAGCATAGCTACAAGTAACCCAACTACTGTAGCTGCTTCTGTTAAACATTATGAACATGCAGTCATGGATGGGGAAACCAGAAATGAAGAACTGAGTGAACTAGGGAAAACCATGCATATACAAAATGATCATCAATTAATCTTTGTGGACAAGGATACTAGTAAGGATACTAGTGCAGAACAGTCTGGTTTATCTCCTGTAGAAACTGAGGAGGTTGAAGCAATGAAAGTTTCACCTGAGTCCGTAGTAGAAAAGCTTGACAAAGAATCATCTTGCCTTCGCAGGTGTGAAAGTCTGAACTCTAACTTTCGTGAGCTGATACCACCTCTCTCTGTTTCTTATGAGCTGTCTTTTGGAACTGGAGGTTGTTGCTCAGCTTCTCATCTTCCTAGTTCTCAATCTGAAAATAAAGCTATAGGGGAAAGAGAAGCCAGTTTAGAAGATGTGAGAGATGCTATTTCTTGTCCTGATCTTGAAGATGAGAAGAGCAAATCCCATGAGCTTGTAGAGATAAGCATGTCAGGAAACTCAGTTCCTGTCCATGAGATTGGTGCTGTTTCCCTTAAAACTGTTCAAAGCATTTCTCCCAAGACAACAGTTGCACCTGCAGAAAATGACACAGCAAAGACTGAACTTTGGCCTTTAATCAGCACTGACAGGACAGATGATGCTTTTGCTGCTGCTTCTAAAATAAGGAAAGCTGGTACATCTGAGACTGCTCCTGTTCCTTCTCAGTCCAGCAATGACATCTCTGAATTTCCCTCTCATATGTCCAAGTTAGAAGAAATTTTGGAGGTTTCACATTCTGCTTTGAAACATGGAAGGAAGCCCTTAATCAAGCACTACCCTTCTGTCTGTGAAAAAGATGTTAATGTAGGTGACATTGCTGACTCTTCATCTAGTTCTGAAGAAGCGAATATGACTATTTCTTCAAAACTTGATAACAGTAGTAAGCCGTCAGTGTCATCTGTGTTACTTAATTCATCGTCTGGCAACCATCAAAATGCACCTTCTGCCACTAACTCTGAAAATGACCAAATTGCCACATCTGCTGCTGCTTCTGAACAGGATGGCCAGTCCAGCTGTATTTTTCCTGCTGCTGAGTCGAGAAGAACTATCCCTGAGGACAAGATGACCAAGAGGCCACTTAGCCCAGAAGACTCAAGAGCTACGTGCCCAGATGTTTCTGTGGAATTTGACAGTAACATAGCTGAAACTGATCACTCTGGTGCTAATGTAGACCTGTGGGGAGCTTCCATCCCCAAAGCTACTTCACCATCCAAAGAAACCTGCAGCCTTCCTGCTTCTGCCCTTGAAACACTGAGCATTGCCCGGGGAAGCAATAATTCCCCTGGTCATAGACTCAGTGATGGGGGAGAGACTGCATCCCCTGCACAAAAGCCTGATGGTGTCGTGTTTACAAAGAAAATACCGTCACCTACCTGCCCTTCAAAGTCTTTGGGAGTGATATCTGAGCCAGTCTGTACCGAGAATGTGAGGAAAAATACCATAAAAGAGGTGGCTCATTATAATCATGTTCCTGCTATCTCAGAAACCTCTTCTAAAATTGGTAATCAAACAGCTGTTTCATGTAGAGTACCAAATGAGCTCTATTCTGCGAAAATTTTGGAAGATACAGACACGGGAGGGCAAGAACATGCCAAATTCCAAGAAGCTGCTCTTCTATTTAAAAAAGCTGAGGAAATAGTGGAGTCAGTTTTACACTTGGCTCTAGAAGAAATAATAGCAAAACAAGCAGTTGGTGTCTGCCAGGTTTGTGGGAGCAAGGATAGTTTAATAAATCTGGATGTTCTAAATGATCAGAAAACAGGAACTGTACAGCTGGAAGCAGAAGAAATCCAGTCAGCTGTGCAATCATTAGAGCAGTTTAATGAGAACCGTGCAGGAAGCTCATCTTCATGTAAAGAAAAGGAAACAGTTGATACAAATAATCGAGATGAACAGATTCCTTTTTACATCCCTGATAAAATTGACCTACATAGTTCACTGGCACTGAAAGCAAGAGAAATAATTGACGAAGTTATTAACTCAGCCAAACAAAAGCTGACATCCAATCAATGGCAAGGCAGTGAGAATAGAAAGCCTTCTGAAAAGCTTGAGCCTAACCCTAAGGCTGAAACCCCAAAGATTTTAAATCCAGATATTAAATTATCTGCCAAAACACAGGAATTAACCAAAGAAACAACAGAAAAAATGGAGGCTCAAAGTATAAGCACTGAAAATGCAGATTACTCAAACTTGTCTTCATTGCCAAATAGTATAGAAAATGGTGTACATTACCACAAAGGAGGTGAAGTAATACCAAATAATATATTTACATGCCAAACAAACGGGTTTCTTCCTAATGGCAGTTTAGCAAAGCCAGAATCTGACCTTACACTAGTAGCAAAACAGAAGAATACTGAAAAGGTGTATGGAAATATGACTGCCACAGAGATTTGTGGCAAAGAGAGAGTATTGGCAACCACAAGCAAATCTGATGTGCCTTTACATTTAATAAATAAACATGCTGCTGTGGCTAAAGAGGTGTTTCTGCCTTTGCACTCAATAGACTCATGCAATAGTACAAATACACCAGAGTGCACATTGCGGCCAACTGTAAATGTTAATGTGGCGTCTTTTATGCGTGATGAGGAAGATGTGAGCATGCAGAGTGAATCCAAAGACAAAAGCAGTCCTCAGAGTTCTCTGGAAAGCATTGCAGAGAAAAGTCTGTATGGGCACTGTGAAAGAGAGGCTGCAGAAGAATTATCAGCAAAAGTAAGAGCAACTTTGGAAGATATAAAGGCAGAAAGTAAAGAAGAGTTGGCAGAAGGAGCAAGTGAGGTAACACAGGTTGATGTTGGGTTAAATACACAGTTCACTGCATCTGAATTGCTTGCTCTTGGAGAGGACAGTGAAGGGGAAAATCATCTCAACTTTGCCCAAAATAATGAGACTCTAGAGCAGGTAAAAAAGGAAGATGGTGACCTGCAAAAAGATGATCATCTCAGAGAAAATGTCTTGGACTGCAGGGATGACTTGGAGGAATCAGCAGATCTTTTGTCCATCTCTCCACCAATTGAGCAGGGAGAAAACAGTTCTTTTACTATAATTTACGAAGATGCTCTTCAAACTGAGAACAAATCTGTGTCCACCGATGAGGTGCAGACTAGCTCCCTCTCTTCTTTAGGTAACATAGGTCATCTCCTGATGTGTGAAAGAGCAGAGAGCAACCATGAACCAGCTCATCCTTGTGAAAGGAATAACAAACTGAATGAAGCCATGGAGAGCCGTAGCTCAGAGTCCTTTCTGAGTGTAGAGGCCAAGCGCTACAGGATATATCCTTTTTCCCTGTCTCCTATATATGAAGATGACAGCTCCCAAGAAGACCTGCTCTCTCCAGATGTGTCACCAGAAGGCCTTCCTAGCGGGGTATCTAAAGATAATACTGACCATTCTTCTGTGCTGTCCCTTCTTCAGTCCGTTTCAGAGCGCTTACAGTTTACTGCTCAGCTTAGTGAAGAGGAGGAGGAAGGGGAGGAGGAAGAAGAGGAATCATTTTATGGAGAAAGTATTCTTGATGCTAACAGCAAAGAAGAATGTGTGTCCAGCCAGTGGACAGGGAATTTAAAAACGACCTCTCAGTCAAATGACCGAAATAGGTCTTTGTTTCCTGAAGAAACACCTTTCCTTTCAAAAGAGCAGCTGAACTCTATGGAGCAGCCAGAAGTGTTTCCAGGTGCCGCTTTTCCCAGTCAAACGTGTTCTGAGGCAGTTTCACAGAAAGCTGATGCTGCTGTAAAGCTTTCTTCTACAAGTGTGTATTACCAATACTTGCAATCTGCCAGAAATTACTCCGTGGAGAAGGGAGCCCAGTTTGGAAGCCTTCTGCAGGATATGTTGCAGCCCAAGAGTCGTTGGTCCCAGGATTATGCCTCGCCAAAACTGGGAGACTTGGCAGCGGTAAGATGTCGTGTTGTAGAATATTAGGAATCCAAGTGACTAGCTCAGGTTCAAAGTGACCAGCCCTTTTAAGGCAAATATTGTTTAAGATCATGGATTAAAAGAAAGTTTTCTGACAGAATGATTTAAAAGACGTATTATTTATGGTTCAGCACACAGATGAAAGAGTAGCTTAGAACTGTGAAAAGGGAGATGTATATAAATAGAAATTGTAACAGGAAAACGTGTACAACTGCAAATGTGTGTAACAGCAAAGCACAAATCGTCCATGCTGATGACATTTCAAGCTGAAAATCACAGACTTGACTTTTCTATGAAAGTTACTGTCTTTCATTTCTTCCCCTTTGAGGTTAGTTGAGCTGTGTTACCCAAGAATATGTATGTCTGCTTTCTGGGCTATTTGATTCTTTCCATACAAATTCTGTAAGTCATAGCTTAGTTAGCAAATAAGTAATCTAGCTCCTTCTATATATTATTCCATTTTTTTTAGTTTATTTAAACCAAAGTTAGATGAGGAGATAGAAACATTCTTCTCACATTTAGGAATGAGAAAGTCTGCATAGACCCAATGTGCAGTGAAAGAAGCAAGTCTTCCTACCTGTTGTTGGCAATGATTTGTTGTGTTTGAGGGGATTTGCTTTGTTGCTGGAAAGGGGATGATAACGTTGACGCTGGAAAGGGGGTGATAACATTTCCAGAGGTGGTTTTCTTCCATAGAAATCCTTCCTATCAAACTCCTACTTTCTGCTGATTGATTGATTCTATTAAACTCTTTAGTTTCTGTTATCTTTAAGTGACAGCAATACAAATCTTGTGGGTTTTTTGTTTGTTTTATTTTGTTTTCTTTTTTCTGCTGATAAAAGGGGCATACTCTTATAGGAACAGTGGACCAAGAATAATCTGTCTATATTGTGTGCTAGTGTTATAGCTGCTAATAATTACTTTTCCATATCCTTTCAATTTCAGAACTTCATTGACAGGGCAAGTCTGAAATACAATCCAAGGCCAGGAAAGGTGAGCAGAATTTCTTTGTCACTTAGATCAATGGGAAGATTGGAATAATTCATCATATCAAAAATACTAAGTGGGAAGCATTTGAAGTTGTTAGTCTAGTTTTCTTTATTTTAATGCTGCATATGTTTGCACATGCTAATGAAATGCAATTATAAAATGGGAAGTGAGTATAAGAGTACTGACAGTGGTAGTTCATGTTTCATAAAAGAGGAAAGTGTGTGGTACATGAGTTGATTCAGCACAAAATGAAGTTGGTTTTATTCCAAGTAAAAATTAACTGCCTACCCTGTGTGTTGAAATGGGCCCTCATTATATGCATTGTGTGTTGTTTCAGATTATTATTTATGACATTCATGGCGACAAAAGTAAACAAGAAATTCATTCTGATGTGCTAGATACCACATCCTGGATCTTTCCAATTGGAGCATTACTTAGGATAATTAGAGGATGGTAAGAAATGCAGGTCGTATGTAAATCATTCCAAAACACCCTAGGTGTGTTTTTCTTCTATTTTCATTTCTTCTATATATGACACACATCTAATCCACAAGAATGCCTTTTTCCTTGTTTATAACTAGACTGATATCAATAAAAAAGCATGAAATAGATTTTTTTTTTGCCTCAGAGGAACTGGCTGTAAACAGAAAGTCTCTTACAGAATCAGAGATAAGCTTAGATTTTTTGCCTCAAGTGGTGAGTCCATATGCTGCCATAATCATCACTAGATGTATGTGTACACCAAAGCAAATTTTTTTTACAGTTGAATTCCATTATACAATAGCTCTTTTGAAAGGACTATAAAACATACAAGTGCTACTGCTACTTGTATGTAGCATCCATACAGGACATTAAAATTTTAGGGTTTTTTTTGTATGTTCCTTTTTTCTACATACTTGTTTTTTCTTGTTACAAAATGCTGAATGCAATCATTAGCATGTGTATGTTTTAGCCCTAATGCAGTGTATGTTGTATACACTGAATAATGTATTTTTTTACATTTTTGATTAATATAATTGTTCTAGTGAAAAAGTCTTTTTATTAGCAGAGGCTTTTAAGATATTTTGTGTACAGTTCAGTTTTTAAGTTGCTATTTTATATCCTGGTGGAAATACATGTTTTATTTTTAAAGCACAGAAATAAATTTTCCCAATTTACCCCAGATGAATATGACTACACGTTCTACTAGTGAGGTACGATGTAAGAAAGGGCTCATAGTGGGCTTGATTAGGAGCTTTTACAGGAGCTCTTGGCAAATATGCAGCATAAGGATGGTTTTATCTAACAGCAATTATTTGGTTCATGATTTTATTATTACAGCTGGATATTTTATGAGAAACCAAACTTCCAGGGTCGGAAATACGTATTAGAAGAAGGAGAAACAGTCCTGGATCTCCTTTGGGATCTTCCAGGCATGAAACATCGTCGACGAAATCTCATAGTTGGTTCAATCAAACATGTGACAAAGGTATGGACTTTGTTAATATATTGTGTGTTAATATATTAATTCCTGTTGGCAATAGCAGTGTAGGAACAAAATGTATATGCTGTGTTTCTTGCTTTATTCACACTTCCTATGAATTACACTTCTTCAAAATAAATCACAGAGTTTGAGTGCTGAGAGTTTATTACTTGCTATTTCTTTTTTTCTCTAAATATATTTCTTTTCTTAAATATAATGAGAAAATACAGACTATTTGCCTTATATGACACAGTGGCTCCTCTCTTTAGATATTTAGGTGTGCAATTAATTAAAATGAATGGGAATAATTCATAGTCATTATTAAGAAATGCTTACTTTAAGCTTAAACTGTCTACTGTATGCACATGTTTACTCTTTTGGAAATTAACAACTGAGATTTTTACCTCTTTTGTACCACATAAGTTCCAAAATTGGCCTATCTCCACCTACAGCTTTATGTCGTAACTTGGATTCCACAGACTCTGTTGAGGCAAGTGGTGCACCTACAGTAGCTGGCTCTGCATGCAGCCAGAAGAGGAAAAGGCATTTTGTTTGAAAGATAGGAATCAAATGCCTGAAATTAAATATAATGCATTCATTATTATTCTGTGAATGGGGAATATATTTACCAGATTTTGTGATTTAGGAAGAATTAATGTTCTTTTTGTTTAGCGTAACATTCTAGTTATTCACAGGGCAAGGAGTCTTTTGTGAAAGAATTATCATTTGTATTGCAATGTGAAAATGTTTTAGAGTTCTGTTTTAGAGTACAAAAACTACTGCTTTTTGTTTTCTACTGTAACTACTTTCTACTGTATTCAAGTCATTTTATAATTTGATAGTCTTTTTCTCATCTGTGCAAGGACATAATGTCATAACAACAATTATAAATACTTTTCCATTCTCTGAAAATCATTAAAAAGAAAGTAATCAGAAGAGGTTGGCTGAAGGCACAAACAATGAGCTTAATGAATTTAAATAAGCATTTCACCAATATTGGATATGAATATTATCAATAATGCACAGGCTGAATGATTAAAAGAAATCCACCAGTACTGGATGGAACAGTGTGGAATTAGGGTCAAAAGCTGAGGGAAGCTCACTGTGTCTTCAGTGCCTAAGAAAACCCTTGGCTAGTAAGGACACTGAGGATAGTTCCAGCATGCTTCATAAAAATCTTTCAAGCTATATTTTTTTAAGCTATAATGTTGTAGCTTCAAAACTGCAATACCTTTTCAAGCTATAATTTTTGAAGATGAGTCTTTCAGAACCACTATGTGGTTCAGTTTTATGGAACACAGATGAAAGCCTTTGTTATAGTACATTATTTTAATACCTGACACGTTATTGCTTGTGTAACTTAAAAAACTCCATTATCTAGCAGGTGTGCATACTCAGGAGTATTTTTGCCATTAGTCAATAGTGTTACCTGGAACTAGTAAAGTTACAAAATTTACAGAACTGAGTGTTGTCCTTTCAACCAGGCTTTGTGAAAGCACTCCTTGTTTTAGGTTATACTTCATCTGCTATGAGACTAATTTTAGTGGTTTACCCAAGTATTACCCTTTAAACTTTTTTTTTTTAGTAGGCATTGCATTTCATTGATAAATATTTCTCAATTATTTCTCATTTATGTTGTTTATGTATAATGTGATCTGCAGGATCACATGTTTGGTTGTCATTGTCCATTTTCATAGGCTGGGCAGGCAGTGTGGTCATGCCCAGTTTGGCCATCCTGGCTGTGTTTTCAGACTTTTCTTTTAATTTTCCTAATGGCTTTTCAATGTGGTTGTTTAGCGCCTGCTCAGATGCCTTGAGTTAGCATATTTGAAAATTGGATATATTTGAGAAGAAAATAGTTTAACAACAAGAGACAGATGTTTACTAAAGAAACTGTAGGAGGTGCATTCAATACATTTTTTATTTTTTACTGCCGTGTATTAGTGAGCTTAGAAATAATCTGATAGTAGCTTTCTGTTCTGATTTTACTTTGAGCCTGCCCAAAAAGCAGAGATTCTGTTAACTTTGTGTTCAGCCTGTGGCTCAACTTACTGTGGATACAAATTGGATGCATCCGTGTGTGTTTAATTTCAAGGAACTTAGAGGGGGGAAAAAATCCCCCAAACAAACTGTGCAACTGGTAAAACTAAAACCAATCTGAAGTTATGGAGAGCCTAAATTCCACTCCGGCCAAGAGTCGCGCGTTCCAACTCCATGCACAGGTTCAATGTGGATCCTGCAGAACAGTCCATTTAGTCAAATTAGTGCTTTGGTCTACTGGAAATATTTATATTTCTTGTGAAATCACAGAACTTTTTCCATCTGTTTCTGGAGCCCTGAAGAGGCTGCTTTAATGTCGCTTTTCCAACCTGAACAGAGTTCAGGTGTTTCCAGTCTGGGTCGATCCTGTAAGCAGCTATTTTGCAAGATAACTGGAGATCTGAAACGGCTTATAATCTTTCTATCTGCAAGATGATTAGGTTGAAAATAACTGGATTCCTTGTGAACTCCTAAAGCAAAGAAGATATTGATTCAAGCAGAGACTAGTCAAGTGCCGCAGGAAGACATCCTTCAGATTGTCTCGTTACTGGTACTTACAGGATCATGGAGGCACTAGTTTTATTATTTTATTTTACTTCTACATATGTTGAGTTTTGTAGTTTGCTGGTGATGATGGGTGACAGCAAGAGTGGTACAGAGCAGGAGGATTTGAAGAAAGACTCTTAGATGGATAAAAGGACTGTGCGGACGGAGAATAAGATGAAAAAAAATACTGGGGACAGCATTTGCCTAAGGACAAACTATGTGTCAACAGCAAGATTGTCTAGACTGTATTAACAAGCAATTGTGTGAGCACCAGAACTAATTAGTCCTCGTTTTCAGTAGACTTTTTCTTCTCATCATTGTTTTGACTTTTAGTTTGAGAAGCCAGGCTTTAGTCATGCTTTGTCCTGTTGTTGACATAAGAGGCTACTTCATTTAACTAGGCTGCTTTGCATCACTTCAGTCGCGACTGCTTGCAGCTCCAAGGAGAAGATCTACCAGTGCCAAAATTCTTTAGCCCCTCTGGTGCTGTTAGTGCTGTAACTCTAGACCGAGAAGAGGGATGAATAGCAGGAGACCACCTGGAGTGGTTGGAAGGCTCTGTGTCTCTCACTCTTGAGTTGGAGCTCTTGAACAAACTAGAAGAATGTCAATGATGCCACCAAAGAGGGACATTTAATGCAAAGAACTTGGTTGGTACATAATCTTTGTAAAACACTTGAAACTTTCTGCCAAGAGGGCACACCTTTCGGAAGTGTCTGTTCTCTGCCGGCTGGCTCAGGTATTCCCCATGCTTTGGAAACACTTTGCAGACTGTGGGAGACGGTGTCGCCTTTGCAAATTCTTTATCATCTTTAGTAGTAATGGTTTATTACCAAAAGAAGGGAAGTCCAGGCTGGCTATGCAGAGATAGGAAGAGGGTATCCTAAAGTGAAGGAAGACGGAGTGGGAAGCTTGTAGGTTGTCACCTATGTAAGCATGTACTAATTGTGCATTAACATCAGAAACAAATGCCACTGCCCAGATGAGTCCTCATTTTTCTGCTGAGCTTTTTCTTCTGTTTTTACCTTATGTGTCAGTAGGTAATGAATATGACATGAGTTTTGACTACTTGTAATGATGGAGGTTGGGGGAGAGCAGGGAGAAAACTTTCCAGCTTTGGATGACCTGGAACATATGGTAATAGTTTTGCGTGTAGGTATCTTATTTGAAAATCTTGACGCCTTGAAAATGAGAGGGCTTTGAACTGAAAGATCTCATTTTAAACCTTAATGCTATCATATCTTTCTGATTTTAAATTTGTTTTAAAGGTGGTAGCTTTATTAACAAAGTTAAAGAGGCTCTGAAAGTAATGATGCCTATTAAATATGCTCAGGGAGATATGAACGTGCTGGGACAAATTTTTAACAAAATATTTAACAAACAAAAGTTTACATGTTTAAATAGATATAAATATTATATATAAAACATATATGACACAATACTTGAGTGTACATCTGCAAATATATAGTATTCATCTTCTGTACCAAAGGTTAAGACTCAATTTTACTATTCTCTGCAGCCTGCAAATGAATGTCAGTCTTAATAAATGTAAACTGAACTCACTAAGTCAGTCAAATAGTGTATTACTAGAGATACCCTTTTTAGAAAACATAACATACTTCTTGCTGAAATATATTATTACCTTTACAAATAGGTATTTAAATTACCTTTGATAATGACCTGACTTTACTACGTGGCACTTTATGAAAAACCCTTTGTGGAGAGACGCAGTCCGCACATTCATCACAATGAATAGAGTTTATTTATGGCTGTCAGCACCCGTCTGGAGACAGTGGTAAATGGGGGGGAGCCTTTCACCACAGTGAGTGGTTACCACTTCACTTACCCCATGGAGAACTGGTATGTGTTTCACCTCCTGAGGTGAAGGAGGTGAAGGAAGGTGCCTCCTGAGCTTCAGAGATGAGACAGCACACTTGAAAAAATAATAGAGACTGGCTCTTTCCAAACCTTAAATGACAAAAAAACCAACTCTTACTGAATTAAAATTAAGCATACTCTGTCTCGTATTCTGTCTAGGCCCTCAGGCAAAGATACTTTATTTTGGTGCTTGTTTAGTCTTGCAGGTGCTTTGTTTGAAAATTTATCTCAAACCATTAAGAGCCTTGCGTTGCTGTTTGTAGAATTCTTATTGATACATACAGAAATCCTAATTTTGCTTATAAAAGCATACTGTTGGATTCCCAAGTTGCAGCGCACATAATGTAAATGCAGCCTTCCTTCGTGTATAGATGGTATCTGGCATCAGATGTCATTTGGGTAGGAGTGAAAAAGAAATTACGCGATGGAGAGCTTAGACCATTTATGGCCTAATTTTTAGGAAAACCACAAATAAGCATATGTTGAAAGCAACAGGTTGTGTTGGAATAAAAACAGTAGATATAATTTGGAGAAATGAACTTCAGTAATATTTTAACTGTGATTTAATAAGATTAATGTGTTTCTGAAAACTGCAATGAGACTTTTTTCCCACTTACTTTTCCCACTTACCATGTATTAAACCTTCAGCGTTTTGCTATAAAGCAGCATTGTAGTAGAGAGTTTCTTCCTAGTCTTTATCATTTTGCTTATCTGATGATAAAAGTTCTGATATTGCTTCCTCCCCCAAAATAAAACATTCGTTGTTTGTATTGTGTGTTTTGTAAGGAGAACAGAAGTATGATTGTTATAAGAGCAAGAATTAAAAGAGTGCATTGTGGTATTTCCAGTCTCCTGAGGAAAGTAAATAACTTACTGAAGTGCATATATCAGGGTTGACGCATTTATTCCTGATAGTTAAATGACTATTGGAAGAACTTTGTTATCCAAGAAGAGGTATGTTCCTAGGTAGGATGTTAGTTTGTCATTGAAACCTCCACCAAAAAAAAAAATCTAAACATAATCTAAAGGTGTTTTTTTTCTGCAAGCTCTAACATTTTGCCTTTTGGGCTTTGTGAGGAGTTACAAGGCACGTGGGAATCAAGGTGGTGGTGCCGGCCTGGCTGGGTCCTCTACATGTCCTGGAGTCCAACCTTCTGCTGAGGACCCCCTTGAGGAGAGGTTTTCAGCGAGCTCCTCGAGCACACGTGCGAGGGGGATCCTTCCTAGGTTTAGGGGTCTCTCTAGGTTGTCCTAGTACTTTAACCTAATGCCTCAGGTGAAGAGGATAAGGGGAAGGGCAGTGAGATTTGAAGGGTTTCTTCTACTTGCTAAGCATGTGAGCAGGTTTCAGCCTGGAAGTCTTCAGCAGGAAGACTGCCCTCTAATGCATTGCTGAATGTTATAGAAGATGCTCAGATTCATGGTGGCTTGAATGCTGGAAAAAAGTAGTGACAATGCATTTTATATAAGTATTATGAAATTAATATGGTTTAATAAAAACTCTGCAAATTCTAGAGTAGATCACAGGTTTAACAAGTTTTTCTCCAGCATGATGTATCACCAGATAAAAACTCCAGCAAGATAACAGACTGTTGTTCAGTCCTGGAGTAAGGAGAGAGTTGTTAAAGTGCCTACTTAACAAAAGAAGTGTTTCCCATACTGATTTTTTTAACTGTTTTTGTTTGTCTGAAATGCTATAGTTATATTTAGCATGAGAGAAAATTCAGCTCATACCTAGAAACATAGTTGTACAGAGCTTGACTATTACTTGAGGAGGGGAAAAATGGAAGCAGGAGGCATTTTACAAATTTTACGTTTTTACTAATATAGCTATGTATCTAAATATGTGTTGTGGTAGCACCGTTGGTCAGTTTTTGAAAGAAGCCAAATAGAAATACTGCATAGCTTTTCTTCAAAAAGTTAGTGACACCTGGAAATTTACTTTACTTTTCAAAAAATCCCTCTCTTTTTGGGGGGGGGGGGG
>JAVCKT010033275.1:0-16595 GCA_032273925.1 Rhynchotus rufescens
TTGCTTCTGCCATATAACATTTCTTCTACCTCAGCACTGATGACCCTACTCATACCTGGGGCAGGAAAAACCTTGAAACTAAACTATATTCTGTTTGAGAGTGTTTTCCACATTGTGGAAAGTACCTGTTTCACATCTAACCTCTTTGCATTGAAAACCTCTTTTTTCACATCTAACCAAGATTATTTCTACTATGCTACTATTAAAAAATTAAGTGGGTATCATCTGCTCACTTCTTGGGTCTCATGATTTTACAGACTTTCAGGAAATTTATCCACATTGACTGTAGCATATCCTGGTTTTAGGTTGACTTTTATCACTAAGTGTCTCTGCCAATTTTCTCACCATGTATCCCAGTGGATCCTGGACACTTGTGCTAACGCTTGTTGCTTCTTACCTTTTTTGGAGTTCCCATCCAGCAATTCTACAAGAATTCCTTCTTCCTGTATTTTCTGTCATTTTTTTCAAGCTGTATTTTCTGGTTGCAAACAAATGCTACATATATTGCACTGCTGTGGCAGCAAAACACAGCATCCCATCTATCTCTGCATTAAGAAAGGATTTATTTAATGTCATTCCCAACTTGAGCAGGTTAAAAGGTTGAATATTTCAACAAACTTTTCCTATTACTTATCTGAAGAGATTACTAAGAAAAAATTCTTCCTTGCTTTTCTGGCTAGCACTGACCTTGTTTCCTTTACTGTTTAAGAGAAGTCCTACCCTTTTCCCCATGGCTACATGGGGGAGTTAGAAGCATCCCTGCACCTTAGCTAGATCACGTCAGAAGCCTGTCTGTCACTGCTTTGGCCCCTTGCTTCAACTCGAGCGAGTGTTTGCTCACCAATCTGTCCCCACACCAATCTGTCATCATGTATCTCTCATTCTCGTTTCTCATGTCCCATGTTTGTCCCATGTCCCAAACATTGTTGGGGGAATCTAAGTGAAAGAGCCATTTATTGATGTTTAAAGAAGTTATTCACACGAGGCATAGATTTTTGCTTCACACAATGCATCAACTGCAAATGTATAACATATGACCAAGTGGACAGATATGAGTTCTATTGCTGATGCTTTTAAATACAGTTAACTGACTGGCCAGACAATGCTACCATCCATATTATTCCCCTTCAGCATTGATACACTACCCCATTGCAGTCAAAACATAACTTATGTGAGAAGAACACCCCGAGGGTTGCCCCTAATTATCACTGTAAAAACAAAAGCAGAAATACCATACTCAAAATATATTGCACAGTATGCTTGACATCCAGGAATATCATTTATATTTTAAATAAACTTCAGTTTACAGCAGCACATCAAACCTTTTCACCACACAGTGAAGGTGGATCTTTAAAGCCAAACGACAGAGGACAGGACATTACATAAGGGTTTGAGCCATTACCTAGCCAATGAATCAGCCCATTGATAGCACAAACTCTTCTTCATTGCTAGGATTATGTCAGTTATATATTCATCTATTTTCTTGTCATGCTAGCAGCTAACAACTTGTTGGAATTGCTTAAGATTTATAATAAAATTGCTCTCCAACATTCCCAACCCTCTAGTGGGTAGTCTGTATCTTAAAGCCAGCTTGGTACATTACTCTCTTTTTACCTAAGTTGTAACGTTAAATTATTAACTGAAACAAATCCTGGGTCATAGATCCCAACCAACATCTAAGACTGAATTTCAGACCAGTAAAAGCAAAAGTTTTCAGCCAATTTCACTATCCATCCCATTTACATGATTGTAACAGAGAAACAAATGTAAACAGAAGTAGCAGGCATACGTCAGAATGAACTTAAAAGCCAAAATCTTTCTTCAGTGCCGATTCTTATACTTAGGCCAACTTGAAAAACTTAAAAAAAAGTATTTTATGCTGCAACAGTTCTATTTCATCCCAGATTTGCATTTGACTCTTCTTTATACATAACTAGGACACTTTCTTATCTTTGCAAGCAACCTTACGAAGGTAAGCAAATTCTCCTTTATTTCTTGTTATTTTTTCAAAGCCACTCTATTTGCTTAAGTCAGTTAGAAATACATCAATCATTTTGAACCATTTGTTTTTCTGGAAAGGAAATATTCTGGAATAACTGCTAAAAAAACAAAAACACAAACAAACCCCACAGCTAGTTCCAAGAGCAGCAGCAGTATTAGAGCTCCTAGCAATGGAGATTTTCCTAGAGTTAATTTGGACTTTACGGTTTCATTAGGACTGCATACCACTATTTCTGTTTAGTGTCAATTTGCTTAAGCATTCACTAGAGGATTGCCAAGCCCAAAAACATGCGAGAGATTTACCAAGTGGCTCAAAAGTAATTTGAATACTAGAAAAATGGAGATGCACTGCAAACGGGAAGTACTTATTTTGCTAAAATATGATTTTTGTATTAAAAATCATTATGTTTGATATGAAAATAATATATATATTTATTCACTGGTAAACAGCTGCTTTCAATTAGCTTAACAACTCTAGAGCATGAGTCTTCTCCTTCATTAAAATGTAGCCACATAATCAGATTGATATTTCATGGAGAGTCTGTACCACATCTAAAGGTTTAGATGTCGCTTTCCTTCACCTCCCCAGTTCACGTGGGGAACAGACCTCATGATGCCACCCTTTTTCTAACTAAAGTCACTTACTCTGGGGATTTATAACCCTGGACATGTTTATAAAGGACTTCAGATGAAAAAGAATGGGGGAAAAATGGTAATGGTAACCAGTACGGTAGCCACATTTTCCTCATTCCTTCAGCTATTCATTAAATTCACTCATTTTCAGGAGAAAAAAATTTATTACGTTAGCATTCCTTCATCTACTTAAAACCTGAGCTACAATGAGGGGTTATATATAAGGATGATTTGGTGATTCAGGGTGAAACCAAAGGGCGATTCAGAAGCACACTAACATCACAACTAAGAAAATGGACTTGGCAGCCCTGTTCTCCTCAACAGAGTAATATATATGTATTTAACAGAGGTATGAGGTGTAAATTACTTCAGCAGAAAGGGGAGGGAGCAGTGGAGGAGCTTTCACACCTCATTTCCCAGCACATCCCACCAACAAGGATGATCTCTCCGGCAGCAACCTCAGCTGATGGATGGTACCAGAAAATGTGAGAGGACAAGTCCAAAACAGGGTTTTCCTCTGTCTTAGCCATAGTTAAGAGCACAAACTTGTTTCCCATATGCAGAGATTTCCATGTTGGCTTTGAATGTACATATTACATATCAGCACTTGCCACCTCACCATCTGCTATTTCATCAAGGAAGTTACAGCTGTTACCCTATTCCCTCTTTGTTTTAGTTTGCAACCTTTTCTCATGATTTTAACATGAGCTAAACTTATTTAATATAAGCTTATTACTACACCTTCTACCTAGGAAGAAGGAGCACCAGCCTTTCCTTGGAAAAACAAGCCAGGAAAGAAACAGCAGGGCCCAGCACTGCCCGCACAGGAACAGCCACAGGGCCGAGGCCCAACCCGAGCCCGCAGCGGGCGTCCTCCCCGAGCAGGGCCTGCAGCTACCGGGCTCACCTGCACAGGCACTTTCTACAGCTCAAACACTCCCAACCCAGCAAATGGAGGGCAGCTCCTCATGGAAGCCTTGGAGTTTACTGCACATAAAAGTCATTTGACACTCCTATTTGTATGGTAACCTGCAGAGTTTATTAACAGAAACAAAACATGCTGTCAGCCCTAAGAAAGGTATTTTGACTGTTGAGACTTTGGATTAAAACATCAGGCAGTGTTCAATGCTTGGCTGTTAATGAGAGCAGGTTTTATTTAATTATTAGTCATGCCCGCTCTTTCATGAGGCCTTACCAGAGGCAGCTGCAATATTATCAGCTACTGCATTTTCTCTAACTCAACAGGTCCCTCTCTAAATGCAGATTTATAGGTGGTTTCCTGCTCACAAGGCAGTAGGGCAATCCTGAAACGGTAAATATCCCTCAATAGGGAAAGCTACAAGTCATCTTGGATGAAGTTTCTTCTCAGGAATTTCAACCATGAAGAAAACTAAAATAAACCACATTTTGTCTATTTCAACAGACATCTAAACACTTCTACTGGAAGCATGGGCCTAGTCATCTAAAATATTAAAGAAAACCCAGATAAGGAGTCAGAGAACTATAATTCATGTTTCTCTCGTATGTAACCAGCATGCAATTCTCTAATGAACCAATTCTCTTTGCACTGGCTTTGAGGACAAGCCACCCCCAAGCTGAACAGGAGCTGTCTGGAAAAAGTTTCCAAACAAAAGGATAATTTAAGGGAAAGAAGCATCATTTTTATGAAAGTTTTATCAGCCCCAGCATGGAACTACACTCTACCTTTAATACATGCATGCACAACAGGTACTTAAAAATAAATTTTGCATTATTTCACCTTTCTGCAGGCTCATCAGCAAAAAAGTGTATCCCTCCCAGACATAATACTCTGTCTCGTACTTATCTGCCCACCTCCGTGCTGACAAAGGTGAGAACACAGACATTTTGCCTTTGAATGGCTGGCACACGGGGTAGACTTCTTCTGACAGAAAATTTCTTTGGTAAGAAGGTAAAATTATTCCCAAAGGAAGTGGATCTAACCTCCACCATGGTACCAGGTTGATTTTTACCCCTGTTTAACTACACAGTTTTTCAATTCTCTAGTCCCTTTCTCTAAAGCAAATATTTGTCCAGTACATAGCTTTGATTAAAGCCCAAAATAATGCAATTTTCTTTTTTTTTTTAAATAGCTTGATATAGACTATTATTCAGGAGGGTCATAATCTGGAAAATAAAAATATCTTAAACAGCAGTGGCAGCAGCTATCAAAGCTGGCTTGTTACACAATATTGCCATCATTTAGGAAAGTGCACTCTAATTAGGGCAAATGAGATAGCAAGAGCACAGTGACACCGGTAGCTTAATGACCTCTAACAAAACTATTTAAAACTTCTCTGAAGTTTAACCTAATTGTAATAGATATAACATTAAAGTAATAATAATCATATGAAAAACTTCACTGCCATACCGAATAACCTTCCTGATCTTTTTCTTCTACTTTTGGTGTTTGTGTATTAACAATCTTCTTCATCATTGTACCTACCACGTACACAGATTAGTTGGTGTCTGGTGGTGTCCTACAGCCCGATGACACCTGTGCTCTCCAGCCCGAGCAACCTGCCCTGTTTTACCAGATTGCTACCAGCACCTGGCAGGCACGAGGCCAGCAGCAGTTCCGACCAGATTTTTCACTTCTGTGAAGTGGAATCCTACCAACACAGTGTTACAGAGCAAGCTCCCTTCAGAGGCAGATCAAAGGACAGAAGGCAGAGCAGTCATTCATATTCACAAGGCTTGCCAGGTTGTTTTGTAATTTTCAAATACCTCTTTGAAAAACAAAGGATGAAAAACCTCTTTAAATTCATTTCCTAGCATAACTGCATTTTACTTTCTTCCACAAGGCAACCTCAGAAGCATCACAGCATATTTTGAATTCCTGAGCAAAACAAGGTTTTAAAAAAGACAATTTTACTTCAGACTGAAAGTTTCAGGTTACTTTAGAGATCAGTAATAAAACTGAATGCACTGTTTTTTGTTTCCACTTGCAGAGCAAGAGTGAATATCTAATATGAGTTTCTTACAGGAAAAAAATCATTTGATTATAGCTCCAGAAGCACAATTGTTTTAGATTTCCCACAATAAAAAGACAAGTCAGAAAAAAATAAGCTGGGTATTCGCAGATTTGCACATTAGGCTGTATTTTCATACTATTATGGAGTAAAGAACAAGTCTGGATTATTATAGATAACTAAATCAATATTGAGAAGTCATTTTTCCAAGGGAGAACTGTTCGATTCCTCCTTGCTAGAATGAGTTCTCAAAAGAGCTGCTCTAAATAACAGTAAAAGCACATGCAGCCGGTTTGACTCGCACTCCTAAAAGCCTCCTCTTCCCAAGGAAGGGTCCTATCCCAACCTTTCAGCCAAATCCAGGGATTTGTAGCACAGCAACAGGCCAACGGGATGCGGGAGGATCAGGAAAGGGTGTCAAGAAGCTGCAAGGAAGAGTGACTTTGCTCTAAAGCGGCCACAGCCGCACAAGGGAGCACCAAAGGCCCCGTCCCACACGCCACGTCAAGTGCCCACCCACAGCCTAGTGTCTCCAGGGCCACCAGCTCTGACCCTGCTCTCCACAAGGAAAGGGCAATGGCCTGTTTAGGTGCCAGCATGCCAGTTTCCTACAGGGGATCTGACCCTGTTAAATGAATCCAGGATCATTTAACAGGATCCAGGATCTCTTCTGCATTCCTCATGCACTTCAGGGTGTTCAGTACTGTTCGTACTTACAATTTCTCAAGCTTCTGCAGCAAGCCCTTGAGACAGATCAGTTTGCCGCCTCATTCAAGTGATTTTTGACTTGTACCAGATTCCTATAAAATAAATTTCCTATAAAATTCCTATAATGATTCCTATAAAATCACATTTATATTGTATGCATTTGTTATTTGTTGTTATGCACATGCTATGCACATGATTAAAACAGAATCCTGAAAGCAGTTACTAATTTCCCTGACTTGTAAGAGCTGGGTCAGCTTAGCTATTTTAGTTACTCTTTGATAAATATTTTAATTTCAGAAATGTCTCTATAAAGGTCAAGTAGCATTACACACATCCTTCAGCACATGGCTGGGCAGAGTTCAGGATCACACATTTTGATATACTCCAACTTTTAGTAACACCTAACAAGTTATAAAATTTATCAGGTTCCCTCCTTGTGATTTCAAGCCGAGCACATGATACCTCTGAATACTTCGCTATGATGACATTTTAGTCACTATGTTTCATATTAACAATTTGTTTCAAGCCTGAGACTTTTGCAAACCATTAGGCTGATGTTCAGGTTAAGAATCACTCATAACAATCTGCACAATGAACTGATCTGCACAAAGAAAAGAGAATATTTAGGAATTAGTAATGGAAAAAAGTAAACTGCTAAAGAACTGGAATCTACAGCCCATATAACATGCACAGGGTGCTGATTTTTTTTTTTTTTCCAGTAGATCTTTCTCCCAAATAACCTTTGAGTAAATACAACAAAAACTAGCAAATTTTGGAAAGTTGGAGAAAATCAAGACAGGAGTGTTACAATAGTACAGTGCATCAATGACACACTAGTGTCATATTTGACACATGTCACAAGGCTGACATCATCATGGGTTCACTTGCAGGGCATAGCTGGTATGAACTTGGAGCTTTTTAGAAATATTTTGATTTAACCTAATTGGTATTAGATGAAGCACACAAAAAGGGATTATTGAAAGGGATTATACAGGGTGCTCACAAGGAGTGAACAGCCCAAGGTTTTGCAGCCAGCACATACACCACAGCTGTTGGTATTTCAAGGCAGAAGTGGCAAGCCGGCCCATCAACTAAATTCAAGGCAGAACCACTGTGAAGTTAAGCACTGAGTTCACCATCCATTCTGTTCCACTGCATTTCGCACCTCAGCATCCCACAGCAGAAGGCAGCAAGGCCTCTTGATGACCAATACAACTCAGGAAGCATTAGTGGCAACACACACAAATTTGCACTCCCTTTTCTAACACCATAGTTCACCTATTCGCACTTGAAAAGTCTTACTTTGAAATATTCCAGGGATATGTTTCCCTGAGCTAGTACAAATCAGCATTACTTGTTACTTCTAAAAGGTATCACAACCCAGAACATTTTAAAGTCGCATACTGTGTATTTCCCATTCCATAATTTCATTGCTTATTTTGTCTTATGCTTCATCCTGCTAAACAAGTTAGTTCTGCTCCCGCTCTGTGTAAAAACAACAAAAAGAGTTTTTTTTTAAAAAATACTAGTCCTGTGAGATTTCTTTTCTACATTGTGTCTGAGCAGCTGACAGCTGCTTACACCCAACGAGGTGCCATCAACACAGCTCACCTTCTTAATAGGATTCCGCAGGAATCTTTAGGCTGTTTCCTTAGTTGGTCATCAGTAAAAACAGAAAAGAAATCAAGCGTTTGAGGATAGAGATGCATGTTGAGAGTAGCAACCAAAAAGGTAAACATGCAAGTCAATACTTTCTAGCTTTCATATAGGATGCAGTCTTTTACCTCAATGCTGTTTTACAGTGACATTCTAATTGACTTCATTAGTCTTGAAAATTGTCGCTGCAAGTCAGACAGGCTGACTGCCTGGCTCCTGCAGTCACAAAATAGCATTAGAAAATGCTAATTACTAAATGAAATTTCAAGCTAAGATGTCCTATATGGAAATACATTGCACTTCAAACAGATACAGAGAGCTTCATAACAGGCAAGTAAAATGGGAATTTTAGAACACAAATTCAAATTCCTAAGATGGGCAACAGGATAGTCTGTAAAGCTTGAGATATATCCATAACAAGGCTGCAGTTGATCTGAAAAAGCCAGGAAACTCCAAAGCTTCTAATATTACAGTAATTCAAGCATATAAAGACATCCTTGATGGTCTGTTAAACCATTTATTTTGCAACTGTTATTTACTATTTCCCCACTGATGTTCTTTACAAGCACTACACAGTTTCCAAGAGAAATAAAAAAACTCGCCTGAAGACACATCTTGTTGAATACTAAAAACATGAAGACTCCGAAGCTTCCCTTAATGTGCAAGTGCATTTTTAGAGCATTTGCTAATAAACCCCATCAGACTTTCCCTGCAGAGCAAATCATTTATTGGGAAAAATGAGGAAGGAAGGGATTACAATATCTAAACTCAGTAAAAGAGTTTTGATGATGTCTTCCTTAAGAATTTATCAAATTGGCAAAACATATGAATATCTAAAACTTAAGTGATTCATTTTGTCTCTAGATGTCTTTCTCATTAAAACATTAGTGCAAATTGGAAACTGCTCATAAAAGACCTTTTTCCTATACTGTGGTCCCTCCAAAATGGTCTTTCACCTACTTATTCCCTTTAGGTGTTAGACTGGTAACACAATAAAGCTCCTGTAACCTAATACACTAACAGAAGCATGACCAGCTCAGAACAACCATCTCCACATCAAATCTGGAATGAATAAACTCCAAGAAGCCACCTAAAACTCACTTAGAAGTCTACAACCCACCTTTGCAGCTCTAGGTACAGATGATACAGCAAGAGACAGTCCCCTAACCTCTCCATATCTAGTAGCCAAGTAGAAGTTCACAGGCCTGAAAACTTGGGTCACAAATGTTGGAGACTCTACTCCACGATCCAGATGTAAAGGCCAGAACAGTCTTGGCCAGAAACCAAAATCCCAAGAATGGCACAGAGCAGGACATTATTAGAATTGAAATTTAGGTAGTGACGAGAGGAATTAGGGAAACACTGTGTTCCTTAATCTTCAGACCCTTCTGCTATGAAAGAACAAGCAGCTACAAAATACATGACTGTCCAATGAATGAAACAACTGCTGTTGTTTCTACACGTTCCTGTCTACCCATTGGGCCACCCTCCTCTGAGCAGCAAATCTAGCACAGGGACACAGTGCCACTAGATAAGACAGATTCACAAAGGCAGAGACATGAGAAGTCAGCCTGTTATCACCAATGAGGGTGGTATCACATCAGGAACCCAACTCAGAACTAGGTCAGCTAAGGTGTGGGACCTCATTCCATGACATTTCATGGAAGAGAGAAGGGAAACTTCAGCAGCTGCCATGAAAACCTCTACAAACGTTGTTGGGGACAGTGTTGTCACCACCCTCTGTCACTCCTCAGCTTCTGTCATGCATCCAACCCAGCTATTTCCAAGACAAGCAAAGAACAGAGGCTCCTTTTAGAGGTTTCCTTGCAGACAGAACATCTGCAGCAATAGCTGAGCACAAGCAGCCCACTTTTATAATGCTCTCTATTTAATATACCAGAAGAAAACCACATTTATTTCCATAAACAAAATAATCCAGCAGGATGCATTTTTCCCCTTCTACATCCCCCATGTGCTTCATAATAGGTAACAATTGCAGAATGCTGCCATGTTTTTCTGGTAAAGTTAACGTAAATAACATTTATGTATTAATACATGACAGGCCATCCTGCAGCTGCTCAGACAGCTACTAGAGACAAAGGACATTTTTGCTTTGCCAAGATCCATTCGAAAAGGGGAGGGAGGGCAACCAAACCACTGTCCTGTGCAAAGGGGCCATCCTCACTTCTCCAACTAGTCCCACCACAGCACTAGCAGCTGTACTTACAACAGCTCCACTTAGTTAATCCAAAGCCTGCAGTATTGCCTACTCCATAGCTCTGCAAAGCCTGTCTCTCTTCCTGACTATGGCAGAAAGCAGATGACTGCACAAGAGTAAAAGGACAAGACAAAAAATATAATAATCTCTCTCATTCTCATGTTTATGTTCACAGACACCGAGTCAGAAATAGTCTGGTTAACAGCTCTCATTTCCTTGGCCTCCTCCGTCTCCTTCTGAATCCCTGTATTCATATCCACAACATCCAGGGGAAAGGAGCTTCACTGTTTGCACAGGTTTTGGAGCACACAGATTCTCAATTTTATGTGGATTTGGATGAAGTGTGATAAACATATGAAATCATTAAGCACTACTGTGCTTAATCATAAGTACAATACATAATATTCATCAGCTCTGAAAACTAATTACAAAACAGGTCACATGTTTTTACAAATACAAAAGAACCTCAAACCTAACTAAAAATTACTTCATAAAAGGGTTAGCACTGCATTTAACAGGCTGCAAGGGATTTGTGCTGAGGTATGGACAACAGCAGAGAGCAGAGCTTCTGGAGCCTCTTGCTAATGGACACAGCACACCTGAGTGCAAGTGCCACAGAGTAAGTGATCTTACTGTTTTGTACAACTCACAAAACAATCCCAGGCAGCTGGAATGCTTTGTAAAAATTGCTTTAAAAAACAGTGTAAAAAGAGGAAACCTGTCACAGGATGACAGCAGGGTTAGCAAAAATTTTGGAGCCTGCTAAGTCAGGAGGACTTAGTTTTCAACTATACCTGAAAACAACAGTGTGCTAATTATAAAAAAACAAGTAACTGGGACTGGTTGAAGATGGATAATGACTACAAGCTATCCTGAAGGATGAGTCCACAACATGTCCTTGTTTCACTTGCTGAAGGGCACCGTGTGCCCTGCCAGCACACACCAGCTAACAGCCACTGCCAAGAAGGAAGAGACCAAGGGCTGAGATCAAGGTGAAAGGAGTCTGAGACTCAAAACAGGTAACAACTGCTAAAGCCCTAGCTATACTGTCATAAATCCAATATTATATATAGTAATAAAGTTTAATAAAACTGTTATTTTACTTATTGCAAAGCATTACCTGAGTGCAGCAAACCTGAGCCTGTTCTGTGGAACAGCAGTGTTACCTCAAGGAGACTGTGGAGTCTTTCCACAAAAGGTGAGCTCTGAGCAACTGCCTTAGCACTTGGTAATAGGAAGAAACTTCCCTTTAAAGCAGGCAAGAGGATGAGGTCCCACGGCTGGTTTACCCTCCTTTTGGTCTTCATCTACCTTAGGCCTACTCCTTTATCAAGTCTGAGGTCTGAAGCTTCAATTTGCTTTGCTAACCACTACTTCTGACAGCACCTCAAGGCTTGTCAGGCCCTGGAACAGGGTGTTAAGTGACATGAGAAGGTCTATTAAATCCATGGGTCTGGAAATACAGTAACTAAATGAAGTTTATTTTATATAAGAACATAAGAACATATGTACATATAAGAACAAAAGTACTGAGTAATAGAATGAAACAAGCACATTCCACTTGAACATGAAGAGAAAAAGCAACTTCATTTTGGTAAGTAGGTAAGCACTTGGAACCACAGTTTGCATTGCATTTTTAAATGTTTTTCTAAGATTGAGAATGAACCCAAACAAGTAAAACCATGGGAAAAGCCATGAAGAACACAAGTGGACTGGTAGATATCACAGCTCAGTCAGCAGCCACCACCTCACAATGTTTTCAGGGATTGTTGCATTCACTTCAGATTCTGTTTATTGGTTTAGCCCATCCACAAAGCATGAATACTCCAAGGAAACTACTCTTCTATATCACAGATCCCATCTACCCTCAAAAATGGCTACTCTTTAGCAGACGCATCCTTTCACATGCACTGTAGATCAGCAAGTTCCCTGCAGACAGCTCTGATCTGTGAAGATACCATATCTAGATTTTTTTGACACTTGCTATCCTGATCTCCTTCAGTTAACTAGCTGTGGATTTCCAATTTTCAGCACAGATATTGCTCAGGTCCATGGCTATGAGTTGGATGCTACGTGCTGTCTCAGTTTTAAATGACAGTGTATTAAATGGTGGTGTTAACACTGCTAGTGATTCGAGGCACAGTTATCTAGTAAAAATCTGTACAGCTAGTTAAGAGTCTCTTCAATATCCAGGATTTTGAAATGCTTGACTGAAATAGAAATTGGGGCCTGAATTTAAGGCAGCATCTAAGAAGATTTTGCAAACACTAATTCTCCTTGGGCTGAAGGCAAATATTGACACCTGGCCAATTTGCTCCCTGGTTTCTGCATTGCTCACGTGCCTGCTCCTTCTCCTGGTTCACTGCTAGCAAGGATGCTAGCAAGGACCTGACAGCTGCTGTTAGCCACAACTCTTCATGGCACATCTGAAGTTTAGACACACACACAACTCACTGCAGCTGTATGGACACACAGTCTGCTGGGGAGAAAAATGACTCTACAATGGAAATACCTCCCAAGTTTCAGAAGATTTAGAATTTATGCCAACCCTTTCATTTTGCTACAGATCTTTGCAGTCAGACTGCTGCACTGCTGTACGGAGGAGGATGCCACCGAAAACTGTTTCCCTTCATTGATCAGAGATCTGCCATTGAATTCTCAGCCAGTGACCTGTCAGTGAGATAACGAGATCCTTAATCTCTTAAGTATATAACATGGAGATAGCAGGTAAGTCTAAATGTTCACCTCAGCATCCCAATGTGACATGGTAATATGCTGTGTGACCACTGAGATGACAGGAAATACAGCTTTAAGCATATGAAGTAGCACTGAAGCATATGGTAGGAAAAAATAATCTCTTAACATAATAATCTCTTAAGTTATATATAGCAATCAGTAAAAGAATCTTAATTTACAACTCTCAGTCAAATCCACTTGAACTAAATACTGACTAAACAGGAAAATAAATAGATGAAGAACACTGCAACCTGGTTCAGACCAACCTGTAACAGCAAGACCAAAGGAAATGCAGACAGCTCAGTGACATTTTAAAGGAGGAAGCTGAAAGTATTTTTTTTTTCCCTCCCCAAAACACTTGGGATTAGTAGTAGGATAACACTACCACAACATTTCTCTTAAGACATCTTTTTACATGAGAATGTTATGCTAATAGTAAAGTTACCCTTCACTTGAAACACTGAAGGACCCAGCTCATCTGTTCCAAGCATCTTCCCAGCTTAGTAGTTTCTTGGCTAGATTAAAACTGGAGACTTGGCCTAACTGCTGTGTCACCAAAACGACACGATTGCAACAGAAAAGAACAACAGAAGAGAAACACAGGAGGAAAGCAAGTCATCTACACACTTCCATGTTAAAAAATCATAATAAAAAAATGAGCAAAAATGGTCTTCTAGACTTTGAGGCCTTTGACAGCATCTCCAGATATCAGTGTTACTTTTAAGCTCATCTGAAAATGACTTTTCCCATAAGTGAAGACTAAATTGAAATGGTAGCACTGGATCAAAACAGCTGTGGAGAAGTCAACAGGCACAAAGTCCTGCCCTACCTTTCACCCCAGGACAGCCTATTAATGCTAATTGTGAGCTGCAACAGCTGAGGTATTGCAATTTTGTTTTGTACAAGGGTAGACTTTTCACCTCCTGCTTCTCATTTGGAATTGACTTCTCATTAACACATTGCAAAGAGGCCTAACAGCTGATGTTTTGAGATCTGCTATTTTGGAAGATGCACAATTGTAGTGAGGTATCTCTAACAAAACACTAAGAAATTGATGCTGAAGCTTTCCAGCAACTAGCCTTCATTTATGCCTTCAAAGCATTGTAAAATAAACGAAAAATAGAAGTTAATGCTACAGTCTCAACTGCAGTTTAAAACCTTGTCTGTAGAGCTGAACTACATAACCACCTTAATATTCTTGTCCCTTAAGCTGCGGATAATCAGTGGAGAGCACAAAGCCCATTCACCAATTCCTCCTCCTCCGCCAGCGGTGGAAGTGGCAGCAATCCTCATGTGGCCCTGCAGCAGCAACTGCGGTGGCCTGGAGCCAGGAGGAACAACCTGCCAAAAAACACAAGGTTTCCTTTCAGTCCAGGAGTGTATCCCACACTGAGCACTAAAAGCAAAGTGGAACCACATTTGTTTTCCATGGATTCACCAATCCTCAAGTTATAAGGGTGAATTACAGCCTACTGTTTGACTGATCTGCTCAAATTTCATATTTAGTTTTATTCCTTCATTTCTCAGGATAGAGAACTGCGTTCTGCACTTTACTCATACATGCAGCATAATGCCAACCATGACCTGAAGCCTCAGCTCCTTTGAGAAAGTACCATCTCTTGGCACGTACAGGTACACACTCTCTCCAACACACTGTCCTCCTCAAACTCCCCCAGACTATCACAATGCAAATAACCAAGCCGGCCAGGGCACCCAGAAACTCCTCACCAGCAATGTCCATTTCTGCCAGCATCCCATGACACCCAACTCTTCTCTACATGACTTATGACAAACAGCGTTTGCTCCCCACGCAGGAGCACGAGCCCTGCTTTACTGTAGGTGCTCGCAGAGGTTTCAGCCAGTTGGCCCATGGGTAGCACAGAGCTCACCCTGTGTCAGCTCCCTGTGCCCCTCCTGCCAGGGCACCAGCTCTCCCACGCTTGAGCACAAACCTGATGGGGAGCCTCCAGCACCAAGCAGGGCTCCCTCTCGGTCTGGCCTCTCCTTCTCCATCCCTTCCAAGCAGGCACCAAGTCTAACACCACCACACTTTGTCTTTAGTGTCCAAGGCAACCCAAGGACAAAGAAGATTTTACAGAAGACACCAATTCAGCCCAGGCATTAATGAAAGCACCTGACTTTGCTTGATTCAGTAGTCTTGACAACACATATTCAAATCGTGATTCAGTTCACTAAGTATGTGCAGCTCTAAGCAATTACTCCTATTAACTCTACATTTTGTATTGATTCGACAGTTTTTACTCCTTTTCCTTTGCCAAGAGATCTTGGCAGCTGCGACAAGGAGGCAGCACAAGAGCTTCAGGTTTCTGTGGCCCTGGCTGCTGCAGGCACCACTTTATGGCCCTCCCATCCCAATGACAGTGACAGTATGGCTAAGGCAGGGGACAAAACTCCTTCCCCACTCCCAGGGGAGAAGGGCTGCAGATTAATGGAGCAGGCAAAGAGGCCAAGAGCAACGTGGGCTCGTGCTGTATTTGCCCTTGCAGGCGTTTAGCACTGGCTTGGGAGCAGAGCACAGCTGTCAACTTCCTTCCAAAATACACAGGAAGCAGGCAAGCTAAAGCTTCATCCTCCACTCCTAGCAGCTTCCCAAAGCCAGATAAAAACTTCTGAAGGGTGAATGAAGGAAAGGCAAATCCTTCCACACACAACACACATTAGCCCTGCACAGAGGTGGATGTCCCTACCAGACACTGCCTATGAAACAGTGTTTACTCATAGAGCCATCTGTGATAACTTCAGTGCTGCCCATCCTGTGCTACATGCTGTGAACTTCACTTCTGAAATGAGCTGTGCAAATTCACAGGCTTCTCACCTTTTCAGGTACCCATAAAACTATTCTTCAACATAACTAGTTTTAATTGCAATACAAGTGATCAGCACTTACAGCACTAAGCTCTTCTCAGCCCCTTTTCACAGAGGCAGTATTTGCAAGTGTGGCTAGATTCTCTACCTGTTTTTGGAAGTCTTACCAGGATGGGTCATGTGCAGGTGCTTGCTGAAGTGTGTGAACGGTGACTGCTGCTCACTGAACCCTGCAGACAGCATCTCTGCTGCAGAGAAAGCTACCAGTACTACAGCACATGGAAAGCTATCATGTTCAGCGTGAATGGGATAGACCATCCAGCGCAAGAGGGAGGCTTCAGAGACACTGAGAAGACACAGATCACTGCAGAGGGACATGGCAGAGAAGGGAGACATGGTCAATAATTCAGTGCTAGTCTGGCTGGAGTTCCAGCTCTGGCACTTGCTCCAAGAGGCTCCTTTGCTGCTTCACCCTCACTGGCTGCAACCGTTCCCTCTATATGGGGAATACAGGATCAACTCTCTCTGTACTGAGCTTACTGCTTGAGTGGTAGGACAAGGTTCAATAATGGGGAGAATGGGTAGAATCCAAGAGGCCAGTGACAGGACAAGGGGTAATGGGCATAAGCTGAAACACAGGAGGTTCCATCTCCAGATGAGGAGAAACTTCTTTACAGTGAGGGTGACAGCAGTAGAACAGGCTGCCCAGGGAGGCTGTGGAGTCTCCTTCTCTGGAGGTCTTCAAAACCAGTCTGGATGCCACCCTGTGCCACATGCTGTAGGTGTGCCTGCTTGGGCAGGAAGGTTGGACTTGATGATCTCTAGAG
>JAVCKT010033276.1:0-20878 GCA_032273925.1 Rhynchotus rufescens
CCCTGCGAGAGCCGTGATCTTCCCATTTTTATTGCTGAAGGGTCATGTCCAGTCTTTATGATCCCAAGTGATGATTGAAAGCCTCTTCTGAGGCAGTGTGTGTTGGAATTTTTGGCACACGCTGCTTTTTCAGCAAGGATGGGTTATAGTCGAATTTAAAAAAAAAAATGTAAGATCTCTTATCAGGGGCTTTATGAAGTCTGAAATAATTCCTAATGTCTTTGATTTTCTTGCTTTATTTTCACAACCTTTTTTTCCCCTCTTTTCCTCTCCATCAGTTCCTTTGAATACAACTTTTGTGACTTTTCCTCCTTGTCTTCTTCCTCTTTGCTGCCTAACCACGAATTTGTCAAGAGGGAGCAAGGCTGTAGCTTGGGCTGGATGTGGACCTAATAATAGGACTGCTGGCCAACTACCACGCATGCTCCTAGAAACGAAACGGGGAAAAAAGATCATTTCCACCTAGCATTGCAGGACTTCCCTCCGTATCAGGGGGTGTATTTGGTTTCTCTAACTTGCCTCTTTTTTATTTTTTCTCTTTTTTTTAAAGATGCTTGGTGCTTATATATGTATATATAACTATATATATTTATATAAAACTATATATATAACTGGGTTACATTTTGTTCCTTCAGTGTCTTCAGACTGCAGATAGTTCTCACTTTTTCTACAAAACGATGTATTAATTGAGTCATTGGGGTGTGTTAACGAACAGTTACCGCAAGCCTATGCAAATGAATGTGGAATTGGAGAGTTGATATATCGGGCAAGAGACCAAGGCAATTTCTTATTATTGAATTGCTTTTGAAATAGCTTAGGAAAGTAATAAATAACTTTTGCAGCAAAAATAACTGTTGCAGCAGACCTTTCAGTGGGCTATGGGAATGCCTTAAAAGAAAAAAAGTGTTAAAAAATGGAGTTTTCTTCCTCTGAAGCTCTATCCCAGCTCTTACCTCTAGTGTATTGTTTCGTATGAACCCCAGCTGGCAGCAGTGAGATGTGTCGTAGGGAAAGCTCGAGGCATTTGAAGGGACAGATGTGGATGTGATGGATGTGACCAGGGACACACCTTTCAGGAGACCTAGAATGTGTTTGGGGGATGGCCTGGATGGTGGCAATGACCACAGCCAAAGCTGTGGGAAATCCTGCCGAGCAGCTCTGGTTTTTACTGTCCTGGTACCCAGGTGGCTCTGCCTGGGATGAGGCTGGCGGCTGCACCGAGGGATGCTCCTCTGAGCATGGCGCGCACGTGGCTGTAGCAAAAGCAGCCTTGAGTCTCGCCACTTTCACCCCTCTCCTGCTGATTTTATTCCCTTACAAGCACAGGGTCTAACTGCATCTCTCTGCTCTCCTCCCTTCTGCAGGCCGCCCTCCGGCGAGGCAGTGAGCGGCAGCAGCGCTGGCCTCGGCACCGGGAGAGGCTGCACGTCCCGTCCCTCTGTGCTGAATGGCTGCGATGGCGCCCGCTCTCACTGACGCAGCAGCCGAAGCTCATCACATCCGATTCAAGCTGGCTCCGCCGTCCTCCACCCTGTCGCCTGGCAGTGCCGAGAGCAACGGCAACGCCAACAACATCCTCCTGGCTGCCAACGGCACCAAAAGGAAAGCCATTGCTCCGGAGGATCCCAGTTTAGATTTCAGAAACAACTCCACGAAGGAGGAGCTGGGCAAGCTGCAGCCGCTAGTGGCCTCTTATCTCTGCTCGGATGTAACATCTGTTCCTTCAAAAGAACCTCTGAAGCTGCAAGGAGTCTTCAACAAGCAGACAGTCCTGAAATCTCACTCTCTTTTATCTCAGTCCTTCTTGAAAACGAGTGATCTGTTGGGGAGGCAACCAGTGTTGGAATTTACTTTGGAGAATCTCAAACCAATGAGTGCTAATAGCCAGCCACCTGTCCCGCAAGCACCCGTAAATGGCTTGGCCAAGAAATTGGCCAAAAGTACTAATCCAGACCATGAAAACTCTAGTTCTCTGAATGGTGGGAAGTGTGCTCCCCCTTCTGCTGCCCTCCAGGGGGTCGACTGTCATGCAGGAGCTTCTGACCTGGGGGACTTGAAGACCGCGTTGACCAATTGCACTCTTCCACGCAGAAGCCTTGCCGCAGAGCACCCGACTCCGTTTAGCAATAATAGCACAGCAAACAAATCTACCCCAAATTCCATGGAGCAGCAGCGGGTGCTCGAGGGGGGCAGCGGGGAGGCGAGGTTGTCCAGTGTCAATAGTCGCTCTGACTTTGGGAGCAGTAAGTTGGAGGAGCAGAAACCTTCCCCGTTGGCCGGTCACCACAGTGCTCTTGACTCCGAGATGAGGACGAGGGCGCTGCTGCGACGGCAGGTGGATATTGAGAGCCGCGCTCGCAGGCTGCAGAAACGCTTGCAGGTGGTGCAGGCCAAGCAGGTGGAGAGACACATTCAGCAGCAGTTGGGGGGCTTCTTGGAGAAAACTCTGAGCAAGCTTCCGACCTTGGACCCCCTGAGGCATCGGAGCCAGCTGATGTTGACCAGGAAGGCAGAAGCAGCCTTGAGGAAAGCAGCGAGCGAGACAGCTACTTCAGAAGGCCTAAGCAGCTTTCTGAAGAGTGACTCGGTGTCAGAAGAACTGGAGAGGTTCACGGCCAGTGGAATGGCCAACTTGAGATGCAGCGAGCAGGCGTTTGACTCCGATGTCACTGACAGCAGCTCGGGAGGAGAGTCTGACATTGAGGAAGAAGAACTGACCAAAGCAGACCCAGAGCAACCCCACGTACCACTGTGAGTAGTAGAAATGCTTTGCCTAGTAATAGTAAGGGCGAGAGCAAGGGGAAAGGTGGAAAACAAGGTGGAAAAAATGGAAAAATCTGGATTTTGCACAAATTTTTACTTTTTTTTTTGATGGGCTTGGATCCAAGAAGGAGTATTTGTTAAAACTAATGCTATATGGTTTGTAGGACACTTCCTAGTTCAGGCAACACATGTGATGTTTTAGCTAAAATCCTTTATTGTGCAGGAGTCGTTGGTGTTGCGGTGCAGCTGGTCCTGGACATGCTGCCTTGGCTGGAGCAGATACAAACCCAAAACATCCTAAACTGTTCTCTCCGGTGGCTTGTCAATATGTTGGACCTGTCTCCTGAAATGAAATATTTGTCTATTACAGGGGGAATCTTTGTTGTAAACCGGTTGTGTAAAGGAAGGTCAGTTTGAGTCTTTGCAGTTAGCAGCATAATCCTGATGGGGAGATTACTTTTTTCCTGAATTTTTCCCTTTTTTTTTCTGCCTTTGGAGAGAGAGGAGGGGAAAAAAGACACGCGCGCGTGTGTGTATCTATCTATATATATTATATTATATAATATATATAGATACACAGACATATATACACACATATATATACACACATACATACACACATGCATATGCATGTATATATATATGTATACACACACATATACACACGAAAGGATTTGGTCCAGGTGCTGCTGGAAGGCTGTCACCTTCTAGAACCTCTGGTGGGAAATTATTGCTGGGAGTTTTCCTCTTGTACATGAGTTGGGTTAAATGACAGCAATAGCCTCATAATTAAGATGTTAACTGGATGCTATTTGCATAAATATTAGCTGCCAATTTGTGTGTGGAGGAGGAAGATCATCAAGGGAAAAGGTCTTGAGACGGGTCAAGTAACAAAGGAATTCTCCCCCTCAAAGAGGAGTGTTTTCCCTAAGAATGCTTACCATGGTATTTTGAACAAATCTCTTAAAAGGCCATATTCCTTGTGCAATCTGTAAAATCATGCTTGTATCAGTAGATGATGTATTCCATGCTGCTGGGCCTGTTGAACTTGAACCTCAGCACGTAAAGTGCAGCTGTTGTCAACAAAATGCAGCAATAGAAGTGACTGTTTCGGGCCCCCTGACTTTTGTTTGTGATTAAGATTTGAAATATGTTAAGTCTTTGTGTAACTATTAGCATGTCTGGCCTGTCCTGGGTGTTCAGATCTCTGTGGAGGAATAACTCAGTATATTTTCATACCTAGTGTCCAAAGTAATGTTAGTGACCGGTCAAGTACCGGGTGACGCATCTTACTAAATCAGTGGGTTGGGAACCCTTGGGAGTTCTCTTGTCCTCCGTAACTTCAATATCCTCCCATTTATTGCTTGCTTGCACTAAATGTCTTTGGGCTTCAAGCAGAAGCAGGAAAAGGAAACAAAATGTTTACATCATGCTCAGATGAGAGTTGACCTTTGAGTTTTTCAGGCATGGTGGCATTTCAGAATCTGTGTCTGGTTATGGACAAATTTGCCAGCATTTTACTGTTCCAGCCGGCCTGGTCTTTGCTACAGAGCATGGTCTCCTTGAGGAACCTCAACTTTCCAGGAGCAGGAGAAGCTGGAACATAGTAGGACCTTGTAAAGGCCTTATAGACGCGCTGCCCAAGCAGGTGCTGTGCTCGGCGTGGAGAACCGGACCCTTGTGTAATGCATAAACAGAGCAGGGAGGCGTTGGCTGCACCTCCTTTGTTAAGCCCTGCCAGGTGTGGGCTTGGTTTAACAAGAGAGTCCTGCTTCCCATGTAACTAATGAGGAAAGAAAATCTCTGCAGACAAAAGTGGTTCATGGTGCAGCCTTAGATGGGTTTGGATTAAGGCCTGCCAAAATATATTGCACTGCTGTTTATGAAAGAGCGTGTGGAGCAGGACATGTGAATTCCTCTTGGTCGAGAGGGTGGGCAGCTGGGGCTCTGCCATGCATGGTCACAGTGATGCTGTCGTGTCCCTAAGCAAATAACAACATCCTAGGATAGCTCTCACTCCGTGTTAGCACTTAGAAGTAACCTATAGCACTTACAAGTAGCACTTAGGTAGCTCTGTTAGCTCTGCAGTAGTTGCTTTTTGCAGCCTGCTTATGGCTCTTTGGTTGTCTTGCATTTAACCATAGGCTAGTTTTGCCTGAATTTGACAGTTATTTTGGAGTAATTAGTTAAGCACATAGAGCAGTGATGTAGTTATCGCCTGGTGAATGATACGTAATGGATTCTCTTGCAGAACTGACTTCAGTCTGTGATTCATGTGGCAGTTTGTGAAAAGCTAGTGGGGGGAAAAAGGCTTAAGAAAGAACTTTGTCAGATGTATTACCTGGAGAGTTACTGCAGCTCCTGCCCTTCTGCATCCCGCAGTGCTGCAGGGAATCGTGCTGCAGCTGCCTGGCTTCGCTGCTCCTCACGCTGCGTCCCGTTGCGCTGCGCGGTTCGCGGGCGCCTTGGACCTGGGCTCGCGATGCAGCAGTGACGGTGCTTTTGGCAACACGACTTTAATTGAGATGTGGAAGAACTTTTAGGCTGCTGAAGTCAGTGGTTGGTTGCAGAGCGATTGCAGTTGGAGCATCAGCTGATGGAGCAGCTTTGGCTTTAGAAGTCAACTTTTTGCCCCTTGATTATCAAGCAAGGGTGTTACAAGGAAGTGTGAAGCAAGGGCATTATAAGGAAGTGTGCGTCCCTAGAGCTATTAAAGAGGATTTCTTATGGCTGTGATTCAGTGGAGCTGCTCTTGGGACCAAGAAAGCTTTTTCTACTGCTCAAAAGTATGATTTGCTAATTCCACTTTACACAGAGCAATTGTACATCAGGCTCCACCCCTTAGGACTTTCATACTCGTAAATAGTGCTGATTTTCATCCCAATGTGACTTTGATGCATTGGTTTAAATATGTTTTTCAGTGTTGCAGTTGCATGTGGCCGAGGGGAGGTTGCTTGAGAAGGAAACCAACATTTGGTGTTTGCCTGCGTGTTGGGGAAATACTGAAGTGCAGGAAAACATCCGAGTTCCATGGGGGGCTCCGGAGGCAGACAGAGCATCTTTCTGAGATGCCTTTGAACACTGCGGGTTGCACTGCTGCATCTTTTCCTTTGGAAGTTCCCCCTGGGCTTCTGCCACCAGTCCTGCAGGATTTCCTTGGGCAGGTTTCCCAGGAAACGGGCATTTCTTTGCGACGCTGCCAGGGCTGGGCCCTCGGGCTGCATTTCGGGTTACTCTGCTGTGAGTTCAGGATCTTTCCCAGCCGCTGCTTAGAGCAGTGGGATTTTCCTGGCCTTGTCCACAAGAGGTGACGTGCAGGCCTGGGAGTCATGACAGGTCTGGCTTTAGCAGTAAATCCTGCTTTGTCGGTGTAGTCCTTACCCACAGGGGCAGACAGGAAGAAAGGGCTCTACGGGGGCGTGTTAGGGTTTGTGTGTGATGCTTTGGGTAGGTTTCTATAAATATTTACTCTGCTTTTCAGCAGAAACAGTGTCCTAGTGGCCAAAGTGGCAGAAAAATGCTCTTGAAGTTAGTGGCTGTGAACCGTCTGCCCTTCAGCAGCGTCCCGCTGACTTGTCACGTTTTAGCCAAGGAAAGGGCTGCGTTTCAACCCGCCCTCCAGTGCTGAAGCCCAGACCCCAACGTGGGGGACGGGAAAGCAGCTTTTGCTCTGTGTTACTCCAGCCTCTATAAGGCTGCAGTTCAGAGACATGTTTTTATCCCTGCTTGTTCTGATACCGCAGGGAAACCTAACTGTGCCGGATGCAAAAAGCAGAGTGATGGCAAGTGGGGTTTCCTTAGGGAGTCTGCAGAGATGCTTTGCACAGATCTGCTCTTCTTCCTGAACAGTTTGGGGGTTTGTTATGCAGCAACACAGGCCTTTTGCTCCTTTGTTCTCTCCTGCAGCAGATAACGTCCTGCTTGCACTAGCCCGGCACCGCGCTAGGCTTCCAGCTGTGGGGAAGATGTTTTCCTTGCTCAGCTGGCACTGCCCCAATAGATTTTTCCACCGAGTGTGTTTTGGGCACACCCTGGATCTATGGTGTGTTTTGCAAGTGTCTCGTTTCAAAGCCTCGGAGAGCTGCCCGGCTTCGCCGGGCCATCTGCAGCAAAAATCCAGAGTGGAACTTGACAAACTTCCCTTAGGTTTTGCAGGGGTCCTTTGGAATGGAAGGTAGGTCTTAAAAACACCTTGAGGCAAAGGCAGGTGTCTTGAGGAGTAGTTGAGCTGGGAAGTGAAAACACTGAGTTGCAGCGGGAGCTTCTGTGTCGCAGCTGAGACCCTTCCCCAGGATCCCATTAAAGGGTGTCCTCCCTGCTCTCCACTGTGTTGGGAGCTGCTTCTGATACCCAGCAGCTGTAGTTCTGGGCATCTGAAAACCCGCTGACGGGGTTGCCGTTGACTCAGTAGGTTGTTCTATTTATTTCTTTTCTTCCTCTGCCCTCCTCTGTGCTAAGGTTGGAAACAACTGCTCCAGCATCAGGTTGGGGATTTTAGATGATATTGGTAAGAAAAAACATTTAAAAGGTGAGGAGAATACATGTGCTCTTGTGAGCTTGAGTGCCATGGTTAGGTTGGGTTGCTGCAGTTCATTTGCTGCATCTTGGTCATGGAGATGTTGAAGGTAGCCCTCCTCTTCCTCAGCCTCCCGCAGACTGTGCTGGAAGGCGCTCGCAGTCGGAGCAGGCTCCTCCGGTCGCTCGTACCAAGCAGGGGGTGGTCACGGCCACGTGTTCCCAGCTCCTGTGTCTGTTGAGGCCGTCAGGTTAGCCAAGGGGAGCAGCGTGGCAGGTGGCCGCGTTCTCGCCGGTGCTCACGGGCAACCACGATGTCTCAGTTGCAATACGAGATGTTCCCTCTGATAATGATGCCTGGCACATCTTGTCATTCTCGTGCCTCCAAAGCACGTTAATTAATGTGGGCTTATGAATGGATGGATATAAACATGCTCTTCTCTGAACCGTTCAGTGCTCCAAAATATTTAGCTCCTTTTTAAGAGTACGAGTTCTCTTTATAAAACCTACTAAATGCAACGTACCCTTAATGTCTAAAATACACAATTACTGTGTTGTCCTTTGCTTCCTTGCATGGCAGTGCCGTTGTTCCTGTCGGATGGAGGGGGAGCAGGAGTCATTGTGAACACGTGGCCGCGGATGTCCCCGCGCTTCGGTGGCTCTGTGTGTCGCTGCTCGGTGCTGATTTTGCCGGAAGGGATTTGAGTGCTGCTTTATTTTGCAAAAAGCCCTTCCTGGAGGCAGAGGTTGCCATGTAAAGCAGAGCTTCAGGTGTCTTACTTAACAAAATATTAAATGACTTTTTAAAAAGCCATGCAGTAACACCAGCAAAATCCCCACACTATAATGATGGCTTTTTTTTTAAAAAAAGTAGGCTCAAGGCATCAGTAATCAAATTACTGAAAGAGCAGGAAAAAAGGAGGATCAAGGTACTCTTTATGCAGCAGAGCTTTGGGCTTGTGTTTGTGACATTTGAGCAGTTTCCATAGTAACATCTAACGATGGTGTAAGAAACAAGTTGCTGTGATTTTATTTGTAAAAGGGAGGACTTCAAAACATTAATGGGAGGCTACGTGAACTGGAAAAGTCTAATGAGGTTCTGTGTGAGGAGTGGAAAACCTGGGGCTGGCAGAGGACACTGATTTAATGGGTTGTCCTGAGCGAGCAGCTTTTCATACATGGAACTGTCCTTGGCTGACGAGCAGAAGATGAGAGGGAGAGCCCTGGTCACCTAGGGAGCATTAACCTCTGAATACTGGAGAGCAAAGGCAGCGATTCTGAAGAGTTCCGCTGCTCTCCGCCTTACATCTTGGCTGCTGCTTTGGGACTGACGCTGCCTTTTTCATGTCGTCTGTGCTCTCCAGCTCTGGGCGGAAGCAATTTGATCACAGAAGTACTTTTCACCCCAGCCCGTCACCCGTTGGAAGTGATTTCCTCGTTTTAGGATATTCTGTTCAATGTTTGGAGACGTGATTGCAGCTGGGCCTGGCGGAATCTTTGCAGACTTGGTTGGGCTGAAAATGGGATGACTCTGTTTAGAAATCTCTGTAAGAGAACAGCTCGTGTGGCTTCAGAGGCAGCCTGTGCCCAGCGAGTCCCTGACAGCTCCCGCTTGCCGGCCACTCTCGAGCTGCTGCGGTTCAGGCTGCGCAGGTTCCGTTGCCGTGTTTGCTCTGCTCCAGAACTGGGGTGCAACAGGGATAACCCACAATAAACTGTGTCTTAGAGAAGTAGTTTAGAGAGTCTGTGTGCTCTAAGTGGCTGCAAGCCACTTTAAAAAGCGATGATCACCCATGGTCCAGCCCATGTTTGCCCCGCTGGGCAAGTGGAGCAGCGCAGAGCAGTACCAGCGAGCCGGGATTCCGCGTCTTTGGAGCTCAGCCACCCGCAGGGTGCACGGGGAGGAGGTCTCTGCTCTCCTCAGCATGCTTATTTTTACTCATTTCCTTGTGTCTTATCTGTGGCTATTTAATCTCTCTAGTATAAAGTTAAGTGTTAAATCCGAGGTCTTCGTCCTGCCCTGTTAGCTCGTGGTGGGGAAGATGCAGTCAGCAGCTGGCAGAGATGGTGGGTGCTCTTGTGGACCCAAGCAGGGTGCTTGATTGGGAGAGACTCCTTATTAGCAGTAAGCAGAGCTTTATGCTGTGCATTTTTGCACTTTGCCATGTCCAGCGCTGGGCTCTTTGGGGCAGAGTTGGGCAGCAGCTGGTCGCTCTGTCCTCGTTCCTAGGGGTCCCAGCAGCCGAGGGGACAGCAGCCGCACATTAAACAGCCACCCCCCTGGTTCCTGGTGGGGCAGCAGCAGAAATAAAAAGCGCAAGGGCTCAATCTGCCTGTTTTTGTGTAAATCGTTAGAGCCTTTTTCCACGTGATTTGGGCTATTCCAGCGCTGACTATTTTGAAAATGGAGACAATTGCTCTTCTGTGGGTCTGCGTTTGGAATGCAGGACACTTAAAGACGCGGAGCAGGAGCTCTTCCAATTTTGGGATCTTGACTTTTTCTGGCCCCATCTACAAGAAAATGGAATAATCCTCTTGGTTGTCTTGTGCTGGCACCACCGCTGCTGTTACGCAGGAATTCCTGAGAGCCAAAGGGAAGATGCTGTTTAAACGGACATAGCAGCAAATAATTTGAGGAAGCTACAGCAACCTTAGGAAATCTTTCCGGCATTAACCCCTTTTCCTGTTTCAAAGGCAGATGCAGCTGCTGCAGATAAGTCTCAAATACGTGTTGTTAAAAACACATGTCCTAGCAGGTCTGGGTGAACGTCACCTAGTGACTTCTCGGAGGTTCCCCCTTTATGCATCAGTCCAAGTCCTCCTGTTTCCAGTGAAATAACTCAACCCATTTGAGTCCTCGCCAGCCACTTAAAGAAAATTCTCCGCTACGATGATTCATATTGTGCCTGGGAGAGCTTTCCATATTGAGCCCTCTGGCTCACTCCCCCTATCCATCCCCCTCTCGCTGCCTTGGGAAATGGGCAAGGAGCCCAAAACAAGTTAACTCTGGGCTATTTAAAGTTCCTTTTAATTAACGAAACTTAGAAAAAAAGAAAAATCTTTTACCTGAGCACTTTGGTGCTGTCCTGTGCATTCAAGATGGGAAACTGGCTGAAGTGTGTAACTTGTGTCCTTTTTAAAAAAATATTATTGCTTTTTTATTTTGAGGGTAAACAGCTTGTTTTATGGGCATCAGTAGTTCTCTGAATTCTTATTGATGGGCTGAAGTTGCATCTGTCTCTGGTTATGGGGGCCCCTTAGTTGTCTGCTCTTTGTGTAGATGCTTGACTTGTCCCATTGCTGTTGTGCCTCCCGCCCCATTCGTGTTTATTTAGCATAAGGAGATCTAGCTATTTTCATAGTTAACAGCCAGCATGTATAAGACATTAAGGAGCATTTGTTTTCAAAATTAAACCTCTTGCAGAAGAAAAGCTTTCGTAACCCATCCAGGTTGTCATGGCGTGTTCCCCTCCCGTCCTCCCGCTTGGATTGCATTTTCCAGGGATGCTTTGGTTATGTTAAACCCCTGAAACCGAACGCTGCTTCAGGCTGGGTACAGGTAAGCCTGGAGCAGATTAGACACTCTGCAAATTGAGTTGCTTATTTTCACCTGTGGTGTTCTTTGTTTTATTTTGTTTTTTTGAGCTTGAGCAAATGAATTTGTATGGCAGAGAAGACACTGCTTGGTGATCAAGTTAATTTAAAAAAAAAAAAAAAGGCAGAGAGAGACTTGTGCAAATCTCTGGAGACTTATAAATTCCCAGCTTTTAGTTGTGATGCTGATGGCAAGAAATCCCCGAAAAGTGGGAGCATCCTGGGGGAAACGTCGACCCCATCCCATGGCACTGCTAGAGCTCTGCCCTCGGCGGCTGGAGCCTCCTGCTCCTCCCGGCCCTGCTTTCCTTTGATTCCTTGGCAATTCTCAATCACTGCTGTCCAGTTCTTGTCTTCTTGTGAGCAGCCATCTGCAGCCTGAACGTGTAGCTATTTAAGATGTTTATTCCTTATATAATGGCAATGTCTCCCTCCTCCTTTTGGAGCTTTCTAGGAGTTTTTCTCTGCTCCCTGAGGAGCTCTACTGTAGGTGTTTGACTAGCTGAGAAATTCAAACTTGTGAATAAAGTAATTATTCCTGTTCTGGATCTTGCTACAGAAATCCTCCTGGAAAAAAAGATACTTGTTTTCACTTAAATTAGGTCTATGAAAAAATACCTGAGTGCAGTGCGAGAGGCTGAAAACAAAACATCCAGGAATGCAGACACATTTTCACTGAGCTCTTTCCCCCTTTCCTCCCACTAATTTCTTCCTTGCTCTCTATATGGAGCAGGGGGGCCCGACGGTTTGTTTGGGATTTGTTATCCCGGGGAAAGCGACAGGGGATCCCGCTTGGAGCGGCAGCGCCGGCAGCCGTGTGAGACTGTCCTTGCTGCTCTTGAGAATTGCTGACCTGGTACAAATGGGAGCATTAATTGAAGTAACGGAGCTCGTGTGGCTCATTTCATCTGGTAGAGTGACTTGTTCTTGTCCAGAAACGCTTTGTGTTCCGCTTTACTGTTCGGCTGATGCTCGGCTAGGTAAAACCCTTTGGAGAACTGGGGATATTAACTTGGTGCTCACCGGCTGGTACCACTTTGAAAAAGTCTTGGTGTTTATTTCAGGAGAGTATATGATAAACTCAGTGGGGAAACTCCTTGGCACCAGGGGCTGGTTTTAATTTCCAGTTAAAACATCCCCTTGCTGCTTCGCTTTGTAGCATTGGCTGCGGCTGCTGCAGTTCTGCTCATTGCACAAGCATCAAGCCTTGGATTAAACCTGCTCTTGGCCTGATAGCATCCCCTGCCCTTGGGATTTTCCTCTTGGAAGAGGGGAAGGACACCTCCAAACAAACTGTTTTCTACAAAAATCCTGACTAGAGTAAGCTCTTGAATTATTTTATTTTGAGAAACCGAGGAGGCTTTGGGGTAATGATGGAGGCTCTGCCTCTTACGATAGGTGTCTCTCTGCTGCCAATCAAACCATCTTCTAAAAATACCCCCTCTTCTCGAAGAATCTCTTCTTGCAAATCTGAGCCTGATATGAAATAACACACTGTTGATTGCGAGGGAGCCCAGTTAAAGCAACAGGCCGATACTGAAGAATAAAAGCAGGTACACGGATGCATCGCCCTTTTTTCACTCCATCCCCAGCACTTTATTTATTAAACTGCTGTGAATATTGCTGCAGAGCGTTGTGCGGGATGCAACCAGAAATTAATCAGAGCTTGAGCCACAGCCGGAAGCTTCACAGTTGGAGTGGAAGGAGCTTGTTCTGAAGGGGAAAATGAGCTGATTTTGCCATTCAATAGCTCCTCGTTGCGCCTTGGTGGACAGGAGGCCTTGTCTGGTCCTGTGGGGAAGGCCTAAAGTGGAGAAGGTGTCTTGGCTGAACCTGGCTGAAAGGCTGGGGAACATTTAGCAAAGAGAACCAGCTTTGTGCAGGAGCAGCTAATGGCATGTGCGACCCACACCAAGGGCAAGGATGCCAATAAATGGTTTGGATTTGGCTCCTGGGAAGCCCAAGGATAAATGCCCATATTTTGCCATGAATTTAGCCTGAAACGGGTGTATTTACACCTCTTCTTAGTGTTTTCTCAGCAGCTCTTGCTCCTGTGGCTTCTGCATGCACCTTTTGCTCTGTTTTTGGTGATGTCTTGCAGCTTGTACTGGGGACCATCTCCTTTTTTCTCCCCCTTCCCGCTGTATCCGCCAAACCTGGCCTGGATGATACATTGGAAGGAATACAAATCTATTGAAATAGGCACCATTAGCTTCCCGAGACTGGGAAAACCTGCTGTGGTTATTAGTTTTGAGTGTTGATTTTAGTTTTTATTTATTTATGTATTTATTTATTTTGCTTAGGGAAGCAGAAGGGCCTTTCTGCTCCCCTCACCCGTCAGCATCACAATTTAGGGCCTCTCTTCCCAGGCACAGGATGAAGCAGCTCAGCGATGGAAAACCTGCCACATCTGCTTGAGAAAAACCCCCAGTGTCCTTGACAAGGGAAAATCCTGAAGTAATTCACCTTGCAAGCAAGAAAAGAGATTTTTTTTAAAAAAAAAATTATTTTAAGAGCAGCTGAGTTGCTTGAAATCGATGTGCCGTTTAGTGGTATCAAAGGCAGCTGCATATTTGTGGCTGGGAAACGCTGCTTAATTGCTCAAGACGGTAGCTTATTCTTTCCTATCAGTGGACTTTCAGTCTGCTTTTTCGGCTGCCTTTTCGGTTTTATTTCCTTATTTTGCTTTCTTTCTGACTGCCTCGCCGTAGTGGAAAGCGCTTTGTGTCGTTGGACGTTTTCATGGGCTTTTAGCTTGTTTTGTGTCACTTCCTTTCCCATAGCGACAGTTTCCTTGTGCCACGGAGCTGCGCGGCTGAAGGTACCACAAGTCACTTCCTCAGGGCTACGGTGCAAATCAAGGCTCTTGCAAGAGGGGAAGGTTAATAGGGTGTTCGATGAGCACTTGGCTTCCTGCCCGACCTCGAGGAGAGACCCTCTGCACCCTCCGGGGAGGATGATCTTTTTGGCTGCGAGTGCTTGTGAATATTCCTGAAATTGCCTCTATTTCCTGCTCGAGGCTTGCCAAATATCCCAAAGCTGTATGCTCCCCTTTGCTTTTCCAGGCGATACTGCAACCCTGTGGGTGAAGCAAGTTCCCTACTGCTGCCCCTCGCTATTCTGTGCAAGCTTTGTGCCCTTAAAAAAGGGCAAAAACTGTTGGAGGAAAGACATGAGCGTGCTGGGAAATAAAATTTGCACATGAGCTTTTTTGTTCCCTTATTAGACACTTGAGAATCCCCATGGGATAGTGCCTCTGGGATGTCTGTGCTGTTGTTGTGTGGGGAAAATGATGCTTTGTAGCTTTTCCCAGGTCAAACCCCAAATAATCCTTGGTAAGGTCATTTGGGAGGGAACTGGGCTTAGGTAGCATTATGAGCATCTGGATTAATGGTCTGTCCTGTGCAGTGAAGTATATGTGAAAATGTATAGAACTCCTGCTGTTCTTCACCAGGACGTAACCGTTCCTGTTTTTCAGAAAATTGAGTGTTTAAGCTTGGAAGCGTTTGCAGTTATGGTTTATGGTCTCTGTGATTGCTTGTTTTGGTCGTGACTGCAAATATTGGAACATCTTCTTGGGCTAAGATTGACTCCCTCTCCTGAAGCTGGGATTCAGACACATGGATGCCCACAAGATAGTTGAACTTCTTTTCCAATCTCTGTGCATGCCCCATAGTTCAAGGTACCAGAGCCTTTTCCTGCCACCTTTGTGTTGCTTTGGGTAGACTCTGCAAGCAGTGGTTCCTGTGTCTCTGGTGACGACACAATTCAGCAAGGAACTTCCCTTTTGGGGCAAGTTCTTGCGTTCTGGCGTTGCCTCTGCTGGAAATGTGCAGTATGTGGCTCTTAGTGCAGCGGTCAGAATGTGCAGCCGGCGAGGCCAAGGCGAGTTGTGTGTTAGTTGTGTGTTAGCTGATCACAACGTGTGTTGTTTGGAGAGCTCTACTTGCCAGGCCTGTTATGGAGGGCGGAATTTAGCTTGTCCAGCTGCAGAAAGCAGAGGTATTGCAGGAATACCTGCCCGCACGCAGAGCTGCTCTGGTGATCCCTGCCCAGCTGCAGCCTCTGTCGAAGGCTTGAAGCCTCCGGCAGGGTAATTGGGAGCCCTCCTCGCCCCAGAGCGCTGCCCCCCTTCTCCACGTGCTCATCGTTAGTCAGCGAAAGCCCTTTCCCTTCTCGGCAGGAGCCGCTCGGAGCCTGTGGGGTTCCTGCCAGGGCTGCGGCCGCAGTTAAGGCCTCTGCTCTCCTGCTGCTTCTGATAAGGACGGAGGGAAGCAGAGAGATCGATGGCTTATCGGTCACGGGAGAGGGGCCCTCCAAGCACGGGGACAAGGCGGAACAGTCACCGCTCGGCCATGCAGGAAAGGAATTTGTTAAAAAAAGGAATTAAGATCTTCTCTCTTCAAAGCAGAGGGCACCCTTGATTCTCCTGTCCAAACTTTCATTTTTTTTCTCCCATTAAACTCCAAGAGCCTCAGCATCTGAGAAGAGAATGCAGTAACGGGTGCTTGTAAAGTATGGCTTTTCAAGAGGTGCAAGGATCCAGTTTGTGACCCAAGTTAGGCTTTTTATATGGGTTTTGAGTATGGTCCCCTGTTTCTGTATCGTGCAGAGCGCAGACGTTCCTGCAGCCGGCTCTCGACAAGCAGAAAAGCAAATTCAAAACGAGCTGCCCTGGAAAGGACCCAAGCGCTGTAATTTGTGTTCCTGTAATCATAGGATCTCTCCTAGGGCCAAGGTGTCTTAAACTTGACGCTAGTGCCTAGCGCGCATCATGTTTGCATCTCGAAAGCACTACGTAAACATTAACTAAGCCCATAGTAAGCCTTAAACTTTCTTTTAGCTAACATTTACTTAACTTGGAGAGCAGGCTGCTGTCTGTCCTTCTCCGAGCAGGCGCTTGAGTGACTCTAGTGTGGGACATATTGACTGGGGGTTAAATGTAGGTGCCTGTGGTTCTCCTGGCACGTAGGAGTGTAGGTGAAATCAGGCAGCTTCTGTACAATGGGAATTGCCTCCCTGATCTGCAGCCAGGGATCCAGTAGCGGTTTTGACTTTGGTGCGTATCTAAATTGCTATGTATTTGGTTTTTGGGCTTATACAGCAATGATGTTTTTTGGGTAAAATGAGCAAGGCAACTGTGAACTCTTATTTCCTCTCTTGTGCTGCTCAGGGACCAGATTTGATGCCTTTTTGGAGCATAAAATGATGTTGTAGGAGCTGCAAAGCTGCCCTCCCCTTAGTTGCCTTTCTCCCTTGTAATCACCTAATCTCAAACAGCCAAAGGACCGAATTTGCTAATAAAACAGTTGAACTAAACCTAGTTATCCTGGTGCTCCCTGCAGGACTGCAGAGGCTGTGTCGCTGTTGTGCACATGGGGGAATTGGATGGTTGGGGATCCTTGAATTTAGGGGTGGTGGTGAGAGGATGTGGTGGAGGATATTAAGTATTTGGGGGAAAAGAAGATATGTTTGTGGCTAAGCCAGCATTGGGACAAAGCTTTAAAATGCTCCTTGTGCTGCGCTAGCAGGTTGTTGTTGCTGCCTTTGGGTCACTCAGCAGCTCAGGTGGCCTTTTCCTTTGGTATCTTGGCAGATTTCCTCCTCAGCCTTATTTTAGAGAGCTGAAAGAGGGAGAGGGCACGGGGGGACTTTTGGAAGCGGCATTCCCAAGGGACCCGATTCCCAGCCAAGCTGTGAAGTCTAGAATAGTTCCTCGAGGATTCATAGCTATTTTGAAGCAATTACAGTTCCAGCAGAAGCACTGAAATGTGGAAGTGAGGATCATTAACCTTTTTAAACTGATTTAACGGAATTCCTAATGGGCTTTATCCATTTTCCATGGTGCTCGTTTGGAGACTTGAGCTTCGCAGCAGCTTGTGAAGACTATGGAAGAGGAGATAAGGGCTCGTGTCCTCCCCACTTCGAGTGGGCGCTGTTGGGACGTCCCCTGCCTGGCATTGAAGGGGAAGATGAAGGAATCACAGAATGGTTGAGGTTGGAAGGGACCTTTAGAGATCATCTAGTCCAACCTTCCCGCTCCTGCAGGGATACCCAGGGCACAGGGTGATTTTGAAAATCCAGGAGGGTTTTGAAGACCTCCAGAGAAGGAGACTCTACAACCTCCCTGGGCAGCCTGTGCCAGGGCTCTGTGACCCTCACAGCAAAGAAGTTCTTCCTCAGGTGGAGCTGGAACTGCCTGGATTGCAACTTACACCCACTGCCCCTTGTCCTGTCACTGGCCACCACTGAGAAGGAAGGGCCGTGAACGTCGAGCTGCCACCGGGCGCTCGCAGAGATCTGCTGGGCTCTGCCATGGGGAGACGTGGATGCTCTCGGCAAGAGAGGGGCAGAGCAGAGGCCGGGTCACACGAGGGCTCTGCAGCCCTTCCCCAGGCCACTGAGGAACTGGCTCCTCCAGAGATTTGCGGCCGGGACGCGTGGCCCTTCAGAGCTGTTCGCTCAGAGGTGCTGTCTCCATTCACCCATGCCCGCGCTCAGTTGCAGCGTCTTAGTGATTCGTTTAGTTTGGACCGAGAGGTTGGGAGAGCGGAGTCAATGGAAACAGCTCGTTCGAGGCAGCTGCTAGGGGCAAGACAGAAAGCTGCAACAAATTTGCTGCACCATCCCATTTTCCTAGTGTATTTCTAAGTCTCTACCTGCTTAGGCCACTCTCAGGAGTTGGAGACACAGGTGCTGTGTGACCCAGTCGCTGGCTCCTCTCTCCACAGGCCATGAATGGCCCCGGAGGGGCGTTTGCAGTGGGATTCCTGCAGGCGCAGCAGATTGCTTTCCAGGATCTAGCCGCTACCTCCGAGCTCAGCCTTGTTTCAGGTGTGCGTGACCAGCATGGCCCGATCCGGGGTTAGTCTGGGACCGGTGGGACACTGCGGCTCTCAGCTCCCAGCCTGCACGCATGGCTCAGCGATCAGCCTCAAGCTGCTGGGGTGACACAGTCACCCTACGAATAACTCAACTAGCAACTTCCCAGTAAGAATTAGTTTCTTTCCTATTGCTCTTGAAACGTGTGAGCTCCCTCCAGATCGGTGCCCATCCTGCAGGGCTCCGCGGTTGACCGGGGGGAGCACGTTCAGGCTGTGTCTGCCCATGCTTTGCTTCCAGAGCAGTTATGTCAGTAATGCTGTACATGTTAGTACATGTTAGTAGTGACATAGTCATACATACAAGTGACATGTTGGTGACAAAGCGGCTGCGGGACGGCGAGTGATGCAGCACTGAGCTCTGCTGCTACGACAGATCTGGCAGACCCAATCCCTGCCCCTCTCGATCCTCTGCCAGCTGCTGAAACAGATGCCCAACTGCAGGATTTTGAGGCGTTCTTGGCAAGTAGCGGCATGTGGAGGGAGCAGAGGTCTTGCCTGGGACACATCCTGCAGGAATGTGCAGGAATTCCTGCAGGAAACCCTGTCCTGCTCGAGCGCTCTGTGACCGGGCGCGCGGTGTGGACGGATGGTGCCTCTCGCTGTTCCCATTCCTGTGTGGAGAGGAAGGAGGGAGCACCCTGTCCCAAGGACACGACTGGGACCAACAGTGGGGGGTGGGCCCGCTTGCAAGCAGAGTACAGAGCCCCTGCAAGGAGGAGGTCTAGAGGGAACTGGCAGTGTAGGAAAGGGGCTAGAGGGAAGGCAGAAGGATTTAATTTTTTTCTCCTGTATCTGTAGATGATAAAGCCAGATGAGATCATGATGATGATCTCTCCTCTTCTTGCATAAGCAGCTATGTAATTTGTCTCAGTCGATTCCTGTTTGTTTGAGCTGGAGTGGGTTTTCCAAAGCACTTTTTACTTCTTGCTTGAATTTTATTTTGTCTGCACCTGTAACCATCAACTCTTGCTGCAACCCTTGCCTGTTGGGTTGCGAAGTCACGAAGCAAATGCAGGTACTTGCAGATGTGAACAGGTTCCCTCTTCCACCCCTACAGAACTTGGAAGCCTCACGTGAGAGTTTTAAGTCTTTTTATTTCCATAGAAATTACTTTTTGCCAGATACATCTATACATTTAGCTATTACTGGGTTTTAGCCCAATGTGAGATCTTCTTAAAAATGCCTCCTGTTTCCAGTCTTCCACCTCCTAATCATCTAGGATGTGGTTTGAATGTGTTCTCCAGCCTTTCAGACTTCTCGGTTGAGACACTGAAGTAACAAGGATTTTTTCCCCCCAAAATTAAGTTATATTTTCCCTCTTTGTTTGTTTATGCAAAGTTTTAGACTTTGAATGTTAAATGTTTGCAGAAGCAAAATAGCTAATATACTGAAAGGCTTCTGAAATGCTGACGTGCTGAGCTCCCCTGTTGCAGAGTTTGGCTTATGGCAGGAGATGAAGTGCTGAGGCCTCCTCCTTCCTGACACAGCGAAGCTGCCCGCGCAGCAACTTCCTGTAGCGCCTACGGGTCATAGTCGTCTGTAAAGTTTGCTCAAAGGTTATATTGACACCGACGTGAGTTCTGCGGAAGATGGAGGGTGGTGTGCCCTAAATTTCTGCTGTCCTTTAGACTGTATTTATAAGCATGGTTTGGCTGCAATCCCGGGAAGACTTGGACAGCTCCAGGTTGGAGATTCTGGTGCTCCAGGATGTGGTTCCTCTATCCCGACAGATGGACCTTCTGCTTTGTTCCTCCTGCTTGTCAACTTGGGAGCCTAGGGAGGTCTCTGGTAGTTGTGCAAGCGAGTGGGACTTAATTTAAGGATTCTTTGGACAGGCCTTTCTAGGTGTAGATGCTGTTACCCTTTTGCTTCCCCGTTCTGTGGTGCCATCTGTCTTTCATTTGCTTTTTCATTTCCCTGGCCTATTTATGAAATGCGTTTGCACAAGCCCTTTATGCAATGACAGCAGAGACTCGTCTGAATGGTGACCAGCCTTGTTTCCTTTTCCTCTTGGTCAAACCCAGCGTGTCCACGAGCCAGCTCGGGTTGTGTCTAGCGCTTTGGATTCTCCCGGTGTTGGTTAAAGCCAGGCCTCTCTATAGGGAGTTTTCTGGTGTTGTAGGGCTATGAGGGCAGCTGAACCGCGTGGTCCTGGCCGGAGCTGGGACAGGGCTCGGGTTGCAGCTCTTGCTCATCCCGATTTCCCCTCACAAAGAGGAACTTCATCACCCAGCTCGGCACAGGGATGTCATTGTCCCCAAAAGGCGCGGCGTGAAGGGCAGCATTGAGCCGCTGTCACGGGTCCAGGTTCGCGGTCCCCACCTGTTAGGCGGCAGCAGCAGACGGGCGCTCGCGCCTGCGGCGTTGAGGCTGTTGGTGCATTCGCCTCGAGGCTTGGGGATGTGCTCCTGCTGGGCTGGAAATCCCTTGAGGGTCCCTATTCCCAGCTCCTGAGCAGGTCCCGGGAAGGATAACACCCACGTTTGACCTGTGCTCCTGTTGTGGTGTCTCCTCCCTTATTTTTCCAGAGTGCTACATGCCCATCACCAGCTGGGAGAGCGTCGCAGGGTTCCCAGCCTCACTGCTAAGGGGCTTTCTCTGCAAAAACATATAGGAAATGCTGCTCCCTTCAGCACGAATTATTGACCAGGCTGCAACGCAAAGGCCCTAAGGTCTCTGCGAGGCAGGGTGGGTTAAACCAAAGCTGCTGCACGACGGGGTCCTGTTCTCGCCTTTGTACATTAGACATGCTCATAAATCTATTCAAGCTTATTAAAGGAGAGGAATAACTGTACGTGTGTGTGTATATATATATATATACTTGCATGATCATTAACCTGCCACTGCCTCCCTCTTTTTTTTTTTAAAGAAAAATGGAGCAAAGTCCATACGGTCGTTTCTAGACGTGGCTCCTACTTGTGTGCGTATCAAGGTGCGTGGAGATCCCTTCACGTGCTGGGCTTGGGAGGCTGCCCTCGACCCTGAGCAGAGGGAGTTCTTCTGGCCTGTGGTGTAATTAGCAAAAGAAATAAAGGAAGGAAAGTAGGAAAGGGATAGGTACAAGGGAATTTCTTCAGCACTAATAAGTTTGTTGCTGCTGTGACATGAGGTGTTACCGTTGG
>JAVCKT010033280.1:6759-22344 GCA_032273925.1 Rhynchotus rufescens
GCATTGGATAGTGTGGGTTATTATTAATTAGCCCTTCATAGCAGATTAGGCAGGAAAGATCCTGATGCAGTAATAAGTAAAGGTTCACAGAGATAAAATTCTCTAATTAAGGAGTATGGCTTAGTGGTGAACAGTGTCTTCAAATGGATTGCCATCTGGTAAATTAAAGCTGATTTCTTTCATTTGCTTATATAATATTTCTAAAGAAACTGTCTCTTTTTATTTATGGAAATTATATATTCCCTTTCATTATTTTCTTTTAATTGATTCTGCGTTCCTATAATTACTAAGCAATGCAAACATACAGTGCAGGAGACGAGCCACAGTAATGGACAACGTGACCCTGTAGTAATTGCCACGTGAACTGTGGAACATAATTCTGCTTTAGCAAGTTCCTTTTGATGTGTTTAGATAGAAATTTGAATTTACTTTCATTTTATTTCTAGGAGAATAAACTGCATTAGGTTGTATCCTGCTTTTTGTACCGGCTGCAGCAAGCTCTGGCAAAGGCCATAATGTGCAATTTTTTCCCTGAAGTAATTTGGAGTTTTTTGCATTTTAATCCAAAATGGAACCTTTATCCACTAGAGGGCAATTGCTGTGTGGTCCAGCACTAAATGGTTGTAGAGTTGACACTAAGCACGTGAGGGACTGCAATGACAGCAATGTAGATACAGCCTCTACTTGTGGGGAAGGAAGGGAAAAGAAGTTATTGTCTGTCGCCAGTAATGAACCTAATAGTTTGTATCTAGTGCTTGGTAGCTGCTGTTTGAAGAATTAACATCTGCAGTTAGACAAGTTAAGAATTATAGTTATGTCAGAGACTATAATGCTGAATTCTACCTCTATTGATTGCCATGTGCAGATGTAAAGACTTCTCTTTTCCTCTCCTGGATAATATAGATAATTAGATGCACTGTTAGGAGATATCAGCTTCTGGTGCAGCATCTGGTAGTTGCCAGTCCCACAGCAAGAGATTGGACCTGATGGATTACTTGGCCTGCCTGGGCAGGTTGGGATGCTTCTGGGACAGAGGGTGGTGTGGGGCGATGCCTTTCAGGAGCTGTGATGAAGCTGGATGATTTTCAGAATTGGGGAATAAAAAAGACCAGAGTTACAGTTTACCTTGTGCTAATGTTTCCCCTATTGCACTGCATCATCGAGGGCTTCCTCTTGGCTTCCCAGTGCAACCTAGACACGATAATTCGTGCGTCGTGTTGAGAAATCGATCAATTGCAAACATAGAAACAGAATTAATCAGATGTTCACTTTATTTATGAACATATGTTCCATATTATGTTTCCAGCAGGATTTCTAATGAAACAGTGTCGGAAAAAGAGCAGTTCCTAACATGCTCCTTATATGTTTTCCCTTCTCTATTTTTTAGAGGGAAACAAAGTTGTTTACTAGTTTCTTCCTATTTTCTTATAACACAGTAGTTTGTAAAGTTGTGGCAGGCAAGGTGGGCTGTCGATAGAGGAGTGCTATAGAAAGTTGTACAGAGCACGTGTGTGTTTGTTCAAGGGGAACTTCAAAAATATCAGAAGGAAAAGCCTTGGGAGATTTTCATTTTAAAGCTCACTCTACAGTCCCAAAGGATATTCCCAAGAGGATAAAGGAAGACTCAAGAGAACAAGTGCTAGACTGTAATATAAAATATTCCACTTTCAAGTCACCTCACCAGAACAGGGTTTCGAAATTGTAACTCTCAACTTGGACCTTTTTCAAGCTAGGGATCTAATATTTGCACATTTTTCTAGAGTGTTGCGGTTGGATGGGAAGAAAATGCAGAACTGGTGCAGAACAGTGCAAGAGTCTGCAAAGGCAAATGAGCAGAAAAGGCACTGTATCTTTAGTTAATTTTAAAATGTACTCTATCACTGCCACTATCCAGAATGCATAAAAAAGTATACTTGATACCTTCTCTTAATACCTTCCCCCTCTCCGGTTCCAAACATCCTTTGTCTTCGAAATAGGCAAGTAGATCATGGAGAGAGAAATATGCTGTAATTTTCTTCTAATAGCCTGAACTCTTCCTCAAATTGCAACAGAAGCAATTTTGCAATTTTAGTGCCAGATGGATGAAAAAAATGCATATTAAGCTCTCTTCATTAATTAAAAGGTGAATGCAGAAGCTTAGGTTTACAGTGCCTTCAAACAGGTTTGCATCTTGGGACAGGGTGGTGCTAATTCACTGGATATTGGCCTTGGATGTTGTTTTGCTTGAATGTTAACAAGTTGGTAATCACTGATGGAATATAGGAGAGAAAAGGGCAAAACGGGACTACATAAAAGAGTGTTTCAGCAGCTATCGTAGAGATCCATCCTGGAGGGGCAGTGGTCTGGGCAAGATAGATGAGGACTTTTGTGCTAGCCTTAATGTTTGAACTTATTATTTGAAGTCTTCTGAGTTTGTGTGAATCTAATGAAGCTTAAGCATCATCAAACAAGAGGTACAATGCCAGAGCTTTCCCATGCTGGCACTGGGCCATAGCCCAGCACGTACCGCAAGGCAAATCTCAGTGGACTGGCCAGAGCTGGGAGTAGAGTGGCACCGTCCCTATTGCTTCCCGGCTGCTGGTGGGCAGCCCATGGGGCAAAGAGCAGAGAGAGAGCTTGGTAGCAAGAAAGCACCTGGCCTCAAGTCGCCAAATTTGATGATAATGTTAAAATACTATCAGGGAAAATAGGGCATCAGGCTGTGCTAGTTTAGCTCTTAGTTCCCAACAGGATGGATTAGTCGAAGGAGACAACTGGTTTTGCATTGGGCTGCTCCTGAGCACTGGCTGGAGAAGACAACCAACTGCAGCGACTGACTGGCACATCTCCCTTCACCTGGGAGAGGGCAGTGGATTATGGAATTTTTAGAATAAATGAGGATAAATGCCACACTGTAGTTTTAGAGGGCAAAATCTGGGGTTAAATTCTGCTCTTAAGGGAGGTGGGTGGCATTTTCCACTAAGTTACACTATAAAACAGAAATGAGGAATGAACATCTGTCTCCTGTAAAGCCTTCCATTATATAGTGAATAAATGTATTCTAAAATACAAATTCAGTGAGTCAAGACTGACAGCGTTTCACCCTCTGCATATCAGAGCTTTCTGTGTGCCTCACTTGTGGAATTTTGCTTTAGTGAAAATGATGGCAGGAAATAATTCTTGAGCAAAAAGCGTAAGTTCCTCCATTTGCCTTTTGTTTTTTAAGAGCAAAAGCAGACATTGCCGTGGTTGTAGCAGAAGTCTTACAATCATACTTGTCGTTATACAGATGTTGTTTTTTCTTAAAATATTTGACAAGAGAAGAGTATCAGACAAGGAAGTTGGGGCGGGGAGTGGATCTGCTGCTAGTGATGCTGTGAGGTGAGTCTGTAACAGACTTTGAAAGGAAAATCCAACAATTTCATGTTTGGTGAAATAAGGAAAAGGCAGTGAGTTAAAGCAGGAATGCAAAGAGACGGTATATGGCTAAAATAAGCCATGAAGTGACTTATGTAAGAGGTGATATTTCTAGGACTTTGGGAATGGAGGTATGCAGAGGACATAAAATTTGTCAAACTCAGATGATGCTGCTTGACATGAGACAGGCAACGGCCACGGTCTGGAGCAGGAAGGTGAACGTGCAAGTGTCTGCAGGAGACGGTACCTTAGTGGGGCCAGGGAAGGACTTGAAGTGCCTGCAGAGCCCTGCAAATGAAGAATTGCCAGGGATAATGAAGGTTCTTCAGAAGGTGGGGATAAAATAAATCAATAAGGAGGAGACAAATCAAAAGGGTCTGCAGAAGCAAAGAAGGGACAAGGTTTCAGGGAGAGCCCTCGTAGACGGGGCAGAGATTTATGGGGAGAAGATGGCTAGAAATACAAGGGCCACAATTGCTTATCAAAGAATTCTTCACATTATCATATTTATGTAACAATAAATTGTGTTTATGGCCAGAAGGGCTTGGTAGATATCCTGCTGCTCTCTATGTCTGCTGAGGTCTGATTTTTGCAGATAGCTAAATAAGAAAGCAGCCCTAAGTGAAGCATTTCTCTTGTAGTAATTTAAAGTTTTTTATAGAGAATCTGTCATGATGCATGTCAGAAAACCAACCAAACTAGCTTGTTTTTGCTTTACGTAAGAAAATATGCTTCTTGTTTTTGCTAAACTCAAACAGGAAGCTTATACCTTTCAGTAAAGGAAGCAGCAAAAAGAGTATGATGAATTATTTAAAAATAAAATTGTAGCAAAAAAACTTGACAGCAGAGCTAACTTAATTTGTTAACGTGCAGGAATAATCCAAAGTCTTTCACTCTTCTTCATCTGGTTGTTATCTTGCAAAGGATTTTTTGGTTTTGACTGTTTACACATTACCCCCTTGTTTTAATGATATCTCAGAACTTTTCGCTACAGATATTTTTCTTTTCAGATTACCAATGTGGAGGTTTAGAATTCTAGTGAAGTTAATGCTATGCTGCAGGTTGTCAAGCAAAATATATTTCCAGAATATTTTTTCTGCATATAGATATTGTCACAAGACAAATGCGAGATGAGAGGCCTGTGTAAATAGTCATTTTATTGTTTTATTTTGTCACTAAAAGATCTAGGATGAGGATATCCATGGTACGAAGTGGGGCCTATTCACAAAGGATCTGTGTTAACTAGTTTTTAATGATAACTCAGTAACTTTTTTTTTTTTGTTCTTGTTTTGATCTTGTGGGTAGTTCACACTGCCTGACAGATACCTGCAATCCCTACGGGATGTTCATGCTTGCCAAGGAAAAGTGGTTTTGTCCTCAGTGACAATATCCATCTAACACACCTGTGCGGTTCATCTGTGGTCATCTACTCCTTTACACCATGGATTTTCAGTTTGCTGTCACCTGTCTGTGTTCATTTAAAACATACATTTCACATGTGCTGAAGCCGTATACCTAGATTCTGATGATTTGCCCCTTCCATAGCTGCATGTGTCAGTGGTAATGTTTATGCTGTCTTTGTACAAAAATGAAGGTAATGAATTGGCATCACAAACCCAAGGCCAAAGGAAACACTGGATGCGGTTCTGCATGAATAAAGACTATTTGAGTTAGGTATTTCTGTGATATAAACTGATGATACCCTAAGATCCTGGGGCAGAGTGTTCTGCCTTTTCTGTGTACAGCTGGTGGCACCGTTGGGGACTTCAACTGTTAGCAGTAGCGATACTGAAGTTACGGCAACTTCAGAAGGTCACTCTCAATCCAGAAAGTTGCTGGCATTTCTTGCTGCTGCTTCATCCCGTGCACAGCATGCGCCACAATTGACAAAAGACAGAAACTGAGAAAAGATCACTCAGAAATAACATAGGAGTGAGGTAATATGGACTGCCAGGCTGGCTCACACCAGTGATTTTTTTCAGTCTAGCAATTTCTCATCGAATGGCCGATCTCATGTGCTTTGGGATGAAACCCTACGGCAGGTAATAACAACATAACCAGCCCTTCGGATACTGGCCCCTCTGCTTGCTAGATGCCTGCTTACGCTCTAGAGGGCAAGAGTGTTATCACTGCAGCTCTTCCAAACTCATGGGGCGTTGTTTTGTTTTGTTTTGTTTTTCTTAATGTTTACTGTCACAGCCCTTAATATTAAGGTTATAGACATACTCCAGACCGGGATTTCAGAGGTTTTGAGAGTTAAGTGCATCATCTTGCTTGAAGATTTCATTGAAAACCTCAAGAATTAATAAATAGCAATGATGTGGGCAGAGGTACATGAGGACAGCAAACTAAGCTTATGTTTTGCTGTATGTTTTTCCCTCCTCCTGGTATTTTTCCTCATGCTGTACTGTGAACAGGATATGATCAGATAGCACAGCACATGTACATACACTGTTAGTGACGTGTTGGAATTTATTTCTCCTCTATCTTACGCTCAACATTATGAGGTTCTGTTGCCTTATTATGCCATCCAACAGAGTAGATGTTTCTGACATTGTTAATATTTTAGGATAGAAATGGCCAACAGAAATCTAGATCCTGAGCTTGTATCAAGCAGCTATGGGGTAGAGTTTCTCTGCTTTAATTATTATGTCTTGCAGAAAATGAAGCTACTTATTTGGAGAAAATACAGCACCATTGTTTTAAAGCAGCATGTGAAAAATTGGCAGGGAGGATATGATACCTGATTAAAAGGGAGGAATTACGTTAGGTGGAATATTGTTACTCCAGCTGGAATTTGCCTGGGACGTTAGCACTAACCCACCTACATATACAGAATAGAGCCTTGGAATGTAATCTGAGAGTACCAATGGGCAGCACTCCCCTCACCACAGCCGCTAAAGCTTGCTCTTTCTCTGCGAGGTCTCGGCGCAGAAGCCGTTGAGCAGGAATAGGTGGTTCAGCTGCGATACGAGGCGGTTGAGGCAGGCTCTGGGGATGGGTGATAGTCTTGAGGCGGCCTGGTCGCCGGTCAAGAGAGTTGGGCCTTTGCCACTGATCCGGTTGACCAGATTTCTGTTCTTCGATGTGACAGTGGCTTGATCCCTGTCCTGAATTTGTTGGTGGTTCGCGGTGTGACTGGGCAACCACTTCACCTTGCCTTTTCCTCTCCCACCCTGTCTGCCTTGTCCGCCGAGGCTGTAAATAGAATGTCCCTTCAGGACAGCGAGTGTCTCTTAGGAGGTATTTGTTCAGCAAGTACAAATAAGATCAAGGACCCATGACTGGGGTTTCTGTGCACTCCCACAGCATGAATAATAAATAATAGCAGGGGAAAACTGATTGCGTTTGTACCGTTTATGTGCAGAAGCCTTATTGAATGAGACAACAAAGGAATATAGTGGGAACATTGGAGTGTTGCTGCAGAAAATGATGATGTAAAAATAACATTTTCAGATTTATGGAATAGATGTCTGTGTGCAATTCATGCGAAGATCGCTCTTCACATCACGTTTGTGTGGCAACAGCTGTACATCTGATCTCATGTATGGAATTTCTCTAGGCCATTTTACCAAGAGATTTTAAAAAAAATAATAATAGAAAGAGAGAGAGATGCTACTCTTCTCATAAACTAATAAACATGAGAGAATACAGCAGTGGCCAGAAGGGGATTGGCAGTAGCCACAACCTTTGTGAGTGCTGCCTGCTTGTACATAGAGACTGTTTCTCTTTGAGAGGTCTGATACCAGACCAGACTTTTAAAGCAGTATTTGTATGAATGGATGTTGCTGTTGCTATATACAGGCTTTGAAGTGATTTAAATCCCACCAGAACTTCAGTTTTAATCATCACTTTGATCTGCGGGTTGTGCTACAGACTCCATTACAAATGTGTCTAGAATCTGTAAACCTAAATTTGTGCAGGATTACTGCGTGTCACTGCTTTCAGAATCAGTGCAAATGATGGTATCTGTGAATCAAAGTCAAATCTGAGGGGAAACACATGTATGGAAAGTTGTTAGAAATTCTTAAATAGTCTCTAACCTATTTTTCCTAAGATAGAAATAAGGAAGTTCTAATGAGATTGTCAGCTTTCAACGTGGTTATTCTCAAATTGAGAGAGAAGAAGAAACTTCCTTGTAGGACAGCTGTTAAAGCTTTACTGTCAAATTGTTGCATCTTTTTATAAACTAAGGCATTTTTCAAAAGCATTTATTTATCAACCTATGTCCACTTCTGAGACCTGCAATCAGGCTTTAATTAGCTACTGTCAAAGGCCTATTAATTCAATATGATTATTTCCTTAAAGACAGCAAGAGTTCATGCTTTATCTTTGCAGAATTAAAGGCCAGAGACCCATGTGGTGACTTCAGGCAAGTCAGTATTTTACTGTTTTTCTGCTCCACTGCTGCTGGGGTATAAAGACATGAGGGACATGCTCTGCAGTGCAGTTATATTGTTTGTGTTTTGAGGCATAGTCCAGGAACCATACAAGCATGGAATGTAATGTAAAAAGAGATTTCTTCCTTCGCAAAGCTTATAGTCACACACTGTTAAATGGATAGAGATATCGGATCTTGGCTCACTGGCAAGGAAGTGAAGGGAGGGTATAACAAATGCATAGGTGAGGGTTGCAGAAGGAGACCAGCTGTATGTGTGCCTGCCAAATGCACCTGATCTGTGCTTCAGAGGAGCTGAGTGGCTTCCATATTCCTGGTGTCCCTGAGTCCCTGCTCAGGTCTGCTTTTGGAGACAGATGCTGATGTGGTGTTTGCATGTTCCTGTGCTGACTTGTCTCTATCAAGTTGATTTTGAGGGAGAGAGAAGAACATTGCTGGGCAGGTCAGAACATCCATGATGTAATCTATGGTTTGCATGGACTTCTATTACACCTTTTCCTCTTGCTTTATACTGAAGAGATCACCTTTTCCTTTTGCTTTGTACTTAAAGTTCTAGTTAATAAGGGGTGGAATGATGTACTCTGAAGTACTCAGTGTGCTCTGAAGTACTCAGAATAAATCCAGACTAATTCTGTTGCTTTTGTGGGTTTATTCTGGGTTTCACTGCTGCACCCAAGAGGCAAGACCAAAATTTGAGGCAATCATGTTAAGATTTCAGATGAAACACCCACCACAGGAAGAAGGATAGAGTGAGTATTTCAGCTGGCATCAAATGAACCTCCCTGTTTTGTAACATATTTTATGGTTCTTTTGTTTTCGTCCTAATAGATTTGGCATTCCTTTAGTTACAGTTTTCATGTTTTATTTGGCAAATCCCACTTAAAGTAAGCCATACCATCCGTATGGCCCAAGGAAAGAGAATCGAGTTTTGAATGTATTTCCTTGATTACGAAGAGAAAATAGTATTGTGGTTCTCTAGCTGTGACCCTTTTCTCACAAAAGGGGGCAAAAAGAAATAAGATATTCTGATGTGGCAGAAGAGTTGACATTAAGAGATGCTTGCTCTCAGTTGTGACATTATATGTCACTGTGTGTCTTATACTCTTCATTTCTTTACTCAATGTATTCATTACATTTTTTTCTCTGAATTGAATTCATTAAGTGACTTTAAAATGAGTGTTTCCGTCTCCAGCAGAATGTTAGAAAAATAGTAAGTGGAAACTGATCATTATTAAAATTTCTGCTAGCATCCTCAAATACACCTTGCTTCATTATTAAATAAATGATTAATATAATTATATTAATATTGCAGCAGCTGTTGAAATCACTCCATGGCATGTGCTGTACAGACACAACCTCAATCCTTTTGAATGCTCTACTCCTGTATTCAGAGGCACTTTGATAAAATATGTATCTATACTTAGTGTTCAAAATGAGCTTTAACAGACAAAGGAGGTATTATTATCTTGCTTTATGGAGGGACACTGGGAGATTAAGTGACATGCTGAAGTTTAAAGACGAAGCCTGAGGCAGAACTTGAAACAAACTGATATCCCAAAGTCCCGGTCCAGTGCTATAAACTGCACATCCTGTGATCCTTTCCCCAGTCCCTGCCTCTTTCACTTTGAAAAAACAATTGGGAAGGAGGAGAGTAAGTCATTGAGACCCGTCGTGGGGACTTCTGCAGTGCTGGCTCCTCTTGAAGTCGCTTTTGGTGGCTGTAGGAACCTCATAACCCTGGGCCCGGGGCTCTTGTGTCGCTCCATCTGCTCGCGTAGGTCCGGGAGGGCTCTGCGGGCCCGGTGCAGCCGGGCTCAGTGGGTGCTGCAGCCCCAGGCTCTGCTGCTGCTGTCGTGATGGACCGGGCAGGCCGTCCTGGCCATTTTTCATACTCGCGGCATTTTGCTTTTTCCCACAGATCCATAGGGGAGCCCGTAGGATTCATCTCTGGGAGCTGGCAGGTTTGCTGTCCTCATGAGACAGAGGAGGAGGAAAAGAGTACAAGTTGGGCTACTTCGGTTCAGATGGTTTTTTTTTTCAGGAAAGTGTTAAGACATGACACTGGCAGCTGAAATAAGAATTTGCAGGACCTTTATCTTCCATAATTTTATAGTATTGTATTTGTAGACTTGAAAATGGATTCTGGCTGCTGTGGATTGAAAGGCATTGCCCTAAACTCCACATAGTGAGCTCATCGAGCTTTTCAAAGAAAACAAACACATACAAAAAGCAATATAGTTTAAAGGTGAGGATTTCTTCTCAATTTCTAGGTTTCTTTGTATCTCTGCCCTAACATGATTATGTTCCCCAGCAGACAGCATTCGCTGCACTTTGCTCCTGTAAAGGTCCATCTGGCCTCCTTGGTTTGAACTGCCCTTTCACATATTTAGGTCTGATGGAGCTGATAAATAAACCCTGTTGAAGATGAAAGAGAGAGACTCCTTAAAAGAAAGTCACAACTGAGTTTTATGTCCCAGTTGGTCCTTTGTTGTGCTCAATGCTACAGCTGGGCCGGACAGCATGAGCAAAACCACAGGATCTCTGCACACACAAGGAAAACAGCAAATGTCAGGATGCATCTCAGAAGGGAAAAAATTCCAGCATTTGGACTGGGGTTTGGTGAAATCCAGCCACCTTCACTCTGCAATAGAGCTGAGCTCGCTGGATGTGTGGATAGCAAGAGACTGCTACCACTGCTGAGATTTAGGCCCGACCTTTTAAAGTAGGAATGCAGCTGTGCATGAAAGACTGAATTTGTTAGCTTGCCATGGAGTAAGTAGAAATTGTGTTGCAATTTCACATCCTCTACTACTAATACTTGAACAACAGTTACTCGTGTTTGTATTCAGTCAGATTCAATCAATAGACATCTGTTTGTACGAGAATGACTGTACACTGGTACCTGTTTATTGCTAATTAAGCTCCATTAGTGATTAGTTTGTCTTCAGAAGGGGAGGGGGAACCCTCCATAATTAAAGGCTAGCGTGTTATATTTTTCCTTTTCAGAACTTGCATTCTAACAGGACCATTAGCCTGCAGTACATTTATCTGTATTTAAATGTAACTACATTTCCTTGAAAAGACCATCTGTTCATTAAGACCATCTTTTTCATGCTCCCTGCAGTAAACTTTGGAGAGTGGTAGAATTAGCAAAGGACTGTATTTAAATGAAAATATATGTGGATTGAGACTAGGTAAAGCTATTCTGTACATGCTGAAATGGTGCTGTGCTTGAAAGATTGTAATTATCTTCCCCTTTCACAAAACTTCATATATGCTCTGAATTCTGCCACCTTAGAGTCAGTAATTTTGTTCTTTCTACCCACACCTGAATGGAAAGTACCAAGCAGCAAATTACTTGAGCAGTAATTGCAGTAAAGCAGTTTTTACTTCACAAAAAAATGAAGCACTTAGATTTTCATTTTGCTTGGATTGACCATCAATGCAGACGTTACAAATAGAGTCTGAAGGGCTGGACTCTACCCCAGCAGAGCAAGACCAAGTACTTCTATGAATTGTCCTATTGCAGCATGAGTATTACGGTGTTTTAGAGTGGCCTGGGTGAAGAGCTTGGTGGTGCCCTTTAAACAGGCAGTTCAGTTTAATACTATGCGTAAGCTGAAAGTGCAGACTAAATTGAATGTCAATGAGAGAGAACACCACCACCACAAAGATATTGCTGAAAGAACAAGAAATGCTCCCAGAGAGGTTAGTGGTACAAAAAATGCACAGAAGCGCTGTAAATGGAGTCAATAATGTTCTCATACTACACAAAACAGATGAAGTATTCTTGCTACTTTAATGCAAATTACACAAGAACAGCCCTTCATGACCTACAAAGACACAACCATGGCAACAGAGAGCAAACAAGATCAGATCCTTATTCAAACTTCAGATGAGAGGATAAATGTTAACACCAAGCAAGACTTAAAATAAACATGTGTTGTTTCTTAATATAATGGTTTGTTGGTTATAGTGACTAATGCATGTGTATTCAGCTTTCTTAGAAACCTAAGCAAAGCACAGAGTGCAACCACAAACACTGAACTGAGCAGTACTGGAATACTTAGAACATGATGACTGCTTCCCCCCAAAGAGGAAAGGAAGATCTTGAGGACAATTCTTCTCATTAGCTAATAGCTCCTTCTCAAGCAGTAAAATCGGCGTATCCAGTGGTAAGAGAATCCTCTGGCCCTTAACTCTGTTGAATTATCCTAGTGAAATAAGTTATTGTATATCAGACATAAACAAATCACTGTTGTATGGAGCGCCTAAGTGACAGCTCTGTACTGTGGGAGTTATCAAGCTTTCAATATCAATGTGACCTGCTATATACTCTTATCAGAAGCATATGCATCAATTCCATGATAAGATATCCCAGTATGTTAGAGAGACTGCCAAACAATTTTATTGTCTCTTCTGCACGTGCTATTCTCCAGAGGAGCTTCATATAAAGGATGTTACACATAAATGCAAGAAGAGTTTTATTAGGAATTATTTCTTCCAACAGACTATGCAGGTTTAATGAAAAAAAGGACCTGGGAGGACTCTCAGACAATGTATCTTGTTAGTTTTGGGTGAGTCGTGTTTTTACACGCCCTTTGTATTTACTCATTTCAGATTAATATGGGCCTACGTTTTCCTGCAGAAACAATAGAAAAGATATTATTGTTGTCTGATCCAAAGCTCGGCTACAGTAATACACAGTTATCTTCTCTAACATTTGAACCTGATCCGCACTTGAATATTGCTGGCATATCAAAGCACAGTTAAAGTTCGCGTGTATAAAAGTTTGCTAAGGGCAAAATCAGCCTGTTTAAAAGACAGAGGAAAAGCAGGAAGCCAAAGTGAGGTCATGCAGTGATTTACCCAACCTCCACCTTGCCCATTTGTACTCTGACAAATAACCAGCTGTCAGTCACAACTAAAAACAATAATGTGAGGGTTTGGGCTACCTCTTCTTTAAGGCAGTTGCAGGTGAGTTGTGCTTGAAGTCCAGGCTAGGGGGTTGCGAGGTGGCATTGATGCAGAAGCAATGGTGTGTTAGCATCATGCTGAACACAAGTTAATCAACTCAGCAAGCTCGGGCTCTGCACGATAGAAATGAGCTCATGGCACTTGGATCAGTGCTGGCTTGCATCCTGCCTTCCTGGCATCCGAACAGGGAATTCGCTTCTGTCTTTGAAAGACTGTGTAGACTGAGAACTGGGGCTAAAGGATAAGAGGTTTTCCAGGGGTAGAGGCTCTGTTTCCTCATTTATCTGATTAGGGGGAGGCAATTTTTCCCCCTTTGAAGTGGAAACATTTTTGAAGGCTTCTTTTTTAGCGCGTGGGTTGCTCAAGAAGGTGGCAATTAGAGAGGCTGTTGATGTGGTGTTAGGTTGCTGCCTGCGCTGGATAGGAGAGACAGCCACAGCACATGGAGTTCCTCGTCTCATCCAGCTCTCTGGAGTGCGTCACGAATGCAGGAATTGTAGCACTGAATCAACAGAATTTGGGGGATTGTGTTTCACAATTCTGTCATAGAGATAAGTAAACAAAGATGAGAAATGTGAAAAAGATTTTTGTTTTCTTGAAACTTGGCAGATTTAGATACAAAATTAACTGGTAAGGGTTCTGTAGAAATGCATATGGATCTACGGAATCTAAAATTTTTTTTTCTGAGTGTGCAGGTCAGGTGCACTGCAATAATCCAAAAATCAGGGAGTGTATCTTTTTTAAGAACACAGTGAATTATGAAGGGGGTGGTAGGCACAACTGCATTCTGTTGTTTGATCTGTTTCTGCAAGGAGTGTGTATGAGTGAGGTTTAGTAGGAGAATGTCCATTACCCTGTTTTCAGTTGCTCAGTCTCACTAAAAAAACCCTTTTTCTGACAAAAATTGCGAAATCTAAGTCAGCATGAAACAAACTGTGCAGCTATTTTTTTCAGTTGCCAAAGTATTTGTTTCTCTTTGTGAAGTCTGTTTTGACCCTATTGTGCTGGTGAAGAGCTTGCGAGCTTTTTCAGTGATGTTTTTCTGCCAGGGCTTCATGCCTTCATGGTTCTTCACAGTCAGAGATAACATCTGCTTAACGATTCTGGATTCCTCGGTTAGTGGCTCTTCTTGCAAATAAGAAAGGTTCAAAGATTGCTTCGCACTTGGGCTCTTGCAGTTCTCTTCTCAAAAGACTCCCTGTTTTTCTGTGTCTTGCCCCAATGGGCCACTCAACCTGCACTGCAGATTTCTTTGCTACTCACATGTTATATATTCCATTGCTCATTAAACTCAGGTCTAATTTCAGCAATCTACCACTGACTTTTACTACCAACCAGATAATGGAGACACCCTACCTCCGTGTTCTCATTTTGGGGCATTTCCGAGTGGATTTGTTCCATCTGTGTCACAGTTTGTTGCTGGTCACCGTGTCCTTTCCTCTTGCAGGCCCTGTGCTGTCTGCACAAGTGCTCTCTCTCCCACAGCAGAAGTGAGAGCAGGGCAGCTCTGCCTGCCACTCTTTGATGGACGTGAAACCTGTGGTGCTTCAGAGAGACACTGTATAAATGAGTAAATTACAATAATTATGAAGTAGATGGTGCACAGAGATACAATGATACTTCTCAGAGACTAGCATATGAAACCTCGATAGCTGGCACAAGTGTTAAGCTTCTCAGTTGCTTTTATACCTATTACTGAAAGCAGGACCTGGTATGAAGAAGAGCTCTCTCTCTTCACCAGATGTCCAGGGCTTTCTATGCTAGCATTCTGCAAGCCATTCTTCAAGGGAAAGAATACCCCCAGGAAAAACCCTTTCTGTTCTTAAAAATCCACCTAATCATTTCCAAGCTGTTTAATTTTGCAGCCTGCCTGGTAGGGCTCCATAGACAGGGTGGTGGGAGCTGACCTGTCACTCAGGAGTTGACAACGCTGCTCCGATCAGCTCTCTACCTGCTACAGGGCTCTCCTGCACGCCCTGAGCTGAGTGCTTGTTAAATAACTCCCCTCCCAGCTTAGCACACACATTCCTTGTCACTATATAACCAAAGAGAAGAACATTTTGTGCAACTTTGCAGCAGGACCCTCCCTATCTGCCTCTCAGCTTCATGCTTCCACCACAGCATGTACCTCTCCACAGCCATCTGTGTGAACAGGCCCCTCTTACCCCCAGATAATCCTGCCCACCTCTGTTTCTGTCTAATGACCATAGTGTTGCTCATCAAAACTTCACCTGTATTAACAAAAGGGATCAATATGCTGTCAATGCAATCATTATTAGACTCAGCTTCTTAAAGCTAGCATGAAATTAGCTGAAACAAATCTGAAAGCTCAGAGTTTGATGGTGATGTCCTAAATCAAATTAAAGTCGAGCTAGGATCTGCCACAGCATAAAATCATATTTATGCAAGTTATATATTCAGTCAAATCTTATCTCATTAGTTTAATCTTACTTGATAGCACTTCATATTTTCGGATTTTACAAAAATTCCCAATGTTCTTATTTAATGGGCATTAAATTAAACACTATGATTCATGGGATCATCTTCTTAAACTTTTCTATGTTAGTATACTGACTCTAAATTAGTTAGTTTTTGTAGCCAGAGAGGAGGAAACTAATACTGATGTACAAGAAGTTCTGTGTTTAAAGAAAATTAGGTCTTTAAAATTAAACTGTCAATGATTACGAAAAGGCAGAATTAAAACCAAAGGCGTAGCTTTAATTTGGAATATAACCATGATACAGTCTTAAAGACTTGATCACAAACTGCTAGCACAGGGTGGACAAGATCACGTGTGTAGTTGTATCTGCATC